>VWZK01008983.1:39765-65262 GCA_013396935.1 Baryphthengus martii | reverse complement strand
TGTGTGTGTGTGTCTGTGTCTGTGTGGCGTGTTCAACTTCCCCTGACTTTCCATTTCTTACCCAGCAGCTCTATTAAGACAAATGGGGTTTAAATAGAGTTGTCAAGGCAAAAGTGACTCAACTCCACCTTTCTAGTACTGGTGGGTGGGTTGTAAGGATTAACTTTTGATCCAAATCTAACCTGAAGACAAAAATAATTCTCCTGGTGGCCTTGCTGTTGGTTTTTTTCTTCATGTATTTTAGGCTCAAAGGAAACCATTTACTCTTCGTTGTGGGAAGGCAGAAATGCAGTAATGCCACCAAGGCCAAAAATACTCTCAACTTACACAGTAACTACTTGTTAGGTTTCCTTCACACACAGGGTAGGATCTCTTTAACACACACACACACACACACACANTTTTTTTTTTTTTTTTTTTTAATTAGTAACAGAACTTTGCCTCGGCTGCCACAGGACTGCTTTGGTGCTTTCAGAGAGGGAGGTGACTTAAATTAGGGACTTCAGCTTTAAGCAATAAATAATCACAGAAGCGTTTGGGTGGGAAGGGACATTTCAAGGCCATCTACAGGGAGCAGAGACACCTGCAACTCGAGCAGGTTGCTCAGAGCCCCAGCCAACCTCCCCTGCAATGGGGCCAGGGATGGGGCAGCAACCACCTCTGGGGGCAACCTGGGCCAGGCTCTCATCACCCTCTGTAAAACATGTCTTCCTTCTCTCCAGTCTAAATCTCCCTCTTTTAGTTTCAAACCATCCCCCCTTGTCCTGTCGCAACAGGCCCTGCCAAAAGTCCATCCCCATCTTTCCGACAGGCCCCCTTCGGGGCACGATACGCTCCCGGGCACCTGGGCTCCTTCCCACTTACAGAAAATCTGCTGCAGACGTTCCGCTCCACGGTGCAGTCAACTTCCGCTATTTTGACATCAGTCAAACCTGGAAACTGCTCTTTGGCAAGATTCTCCCAAGTGGGAGCCAAGTTCTTACAGTGACCACACCTAGAAACAAAAGAGGGAGCTTTGTTTAGCAGCTCTGCCTTCCAGTTTAATCTCCACTGTCTTGCTGCAATCCCTGCCAGTTTAACGAGCTGCCGTTCCTAGCCCCTAATGAGCTGCCCCTCCAACTCCCTTGCATTATTGTGTCAGTGAATTAGCTACAAAACCAAGTGATTTTATTTAAATTAAGACTGAAGTAATTTCTGCCCTTTGTTAGGCTCAAATGAGATTCTGGTTGTTGGGGCATTAACATTTTATCCTACAGAGGACTATGAAGCCAGATATGAGCACAGGGAATATTTAAATTATAAAAAAGAGAAAAAAAAATGCTTAGAAACAAACATGTTTTAAGTGAGGCACAGCATGTCTGGTGTACAAATTAAGTTTTCAGGTAGTTTATGGCAGTTATGCTATAAACTTAAATTAAACGCAGTCTATGTAGCTATTTTAATTTTTCAATGAGGTTTAACTTCAATGAGGTTTTAATTTCCCTATTAGTTTTTTCCCAGCTCCTAATGGCCTCCTTGACCAATGTATCATTGCTCAGTGCTGGAAACTCCATTTTAAGAGGCATTTGTCAACACAGAGTCTGTTTTAATGAACTGCTTGAGTAGCTTAATGCACTGGAAAGGCTTTTGGAGTTTAAGCACCAGCCCTGTACTTTCAGGTAGAGCCACAGTGGAATTGTTTGATAGTCAGTAAGCTTCACTTAGTGGATGGAAAAAAAAATATCAAGCCCTTTTCTGATTTGCATTAAATAGAGACTCATTCCTGTTTGTTAGATCATCGATAACACCCAAAAACCTGTTTCTGCTTTATTCCCTCGATGTGAGACCGTGGTTCAGAGAGTACACACAGTGAACCACTCCTGTCAAGGGAGAAACCAATCCTGGAAAAGGGCAGGAACGAGAAGCAAGTCTTCATTTTGTTTATATTTTGAACTTGGCTCAGCTGAGTTCAGAACTTGACCTTCTTACCGCCTTGGAGAATTCCCAAAGCCCTTCAGCCTTTCAAGCTGCATTGCTGGTGCTGCTCTTAGGCAGCTGCACCTTGACTGGGTTATTAAAGCAGCCTCCTAATTACCTTGAGGTTGGATGGGGGCATTGACAGAAACAATGAGAGATGGCTCAGCAACAGTTTTCCTCCCCCAAGGCAGTGTGTATTTAACCCACCCTCTTCGTGCTCAGTGACAGTATAAAGTGTTTGACTGTGCAAAAACTACTAGAAGAGGATGATTTTCTGCTTACACTGCAAGCAAACCGTCCTATTTATCCAAAACAACTCAAAGGCAGATCCAGCAAGCAACATAATATAGTATTTGCTGAGCCCTAGGTAAGTCAAGCCACTTATGGCAGAGAAAAAGGTCATTTATCTGCAAAGCACCACAACTCCAGCCTGACTTGTGGAGCTAAAACTGGGAAAGACCAGCTACAGAAACACAGGAAGTATTTTTCCTAAATAGGGAGCACACTTGCTTAAGAGCTCGACTCTCTGCATCCTGAGCCTGCCACCCCAGGCTGCTCAGAGCTGTCAGATCCACCATTCTATGATTCTATGTGTTTTCTGTCAGGCAGGGAAATCTTGGGGTGCAGTCAGAAGAGTGTGGCCAGCAGGTCGAGGAAGGTCCTCCGGGCTGAGGTACTTACCATGGAGCGTAGAATTTAATAAAGGTGATCCCACGAGCGATGGTTGCATCGAAGTCTTTTTCAGAGAGAGAGAGCACTGCAGCCTGTTCCAAAATTAAATAAAAAAAAAGGAAAAAAAGAGTTAAAAATACTTGTATATGAATTTTTAGCTACCTGAAAGGGAAAGTCAAACTGGGTAAGATATTATTATTGATCATATAAATGTGAGTAGTAGCAGCACACCTCACTTTTATCCCTCAGCTACTTTCTTCCCATAGAGAGATGTAGAAAAAAATGCGTATTTCACACTAAATCTCATCTGTAACTGGAGAAACCAAACACCTCTATTTTTCAGGGGATTTGCCTCTCCAAATTTTTAGTTGTTGGGAAAAAAAAAATAAAAAAATCACCTTCAATTTAATACAGTTGGCTTAGAGCACCGGAATGGCTGCATGAGGGATTGAAGGCTGGGATGTCTCACCAGCTGCTCTCCCCCTGCTGCATCCCTGTGTTGCATACACAGAAAAAACTGTGACCAGCAACATGGATTTGCCCGTCAAGAGGCCATCACCACACTCACATGGATGCCAGGAAGAATTTTTCCTCCTGCTAACATCAGGAGCAATGGGAGGGATGGGAGGAAAGCAGGGTGCTTACAGACTGTCTCACCGTAACGACCTTCGGTTTTTTGTGTGAGACCCTGAAGGGGGGAAAGATTAAAAATAAATCCATCAAGCTCATGTCTGTAAAAGCTTCAAACTCAAATGAAAGCAGAGCAAGAGTGCAACCAACAGTATGACCAAGTCTACCTTAAACCCAGTAAGAATTTTATGAAGAGACGCCAAAAACTCAGAAATTATTCAGCACCTTGAAACATTCCTGCAAATAACTTACTCCATGAAGTTATTTCATTATGTTATTACCTCTAAAGAATTACTTAGAAATTAGATTTTTTTCTAATGATTAAATGATTTCAAATAATTAAGAAAAAATGAGCAACAAATTCCTATTCTTCTCTTCTGAATTGTAATGGATCGTTAGGAACTTCTAAATGTGAGGTCAATTTAGTAAAAATATAAATTTTAAGGGTAAAGCAATTACCAATCTCTGCTGTCTATAATGTTTGGTCAGTCACTTTATGCAAGATGAGTAATGCTGCTGGAAAAGTCATCTGGGAAAGGTCAGACTCTCTTGTGAGAAGCTGCGTATCATCTGTATTTGTATTAATAACATTGATGCTTTTTAATGACATAAGTTCATTGTACAGCACAAAGGAATGTAAACCACCACCCCTTATTTTCTAGGCAGAACTACTTTCCACATTTCATGAAAAACTATCCTTGAAAACCAGCTCTGATTTCTCGGCCTCAACCATTTTCTGTTGGACTACAAGAAAAACAGCAGGTGAAACACCAAAGTGATTAAAAAAGTAAGACAGAAAACCAAATGACCCGAGGTGTAACCAGCGAGTATTTGGTACCATTTCCATCTAGAAATTGGCAGGGAGAGAGAAAAAAACACATGGAAGACTCAAGGCAGGCTGCTGAAAGAGTCTGGACACTTTTAATGTGGCTGGGACTCACCTCCACACGGCTGGGTTCTGGGGGTGGCTGTGGGGCCTCGCTGGGTTCATCTGCTGGTGGCTCTTTCCCAGAGCTCTGTACTTGGGAATCCACATACTCCTTTAAGGAATCAAAGTCCCTCTTCCCTTTGTACTGGTCACCCTACAATTAGCAAATTGTTCGTTTGAGTTTCTTTGTGCAGTTAATCAAGCAAATAAATCATCAGCAAATGAATTATTACCAGAAAGACAAGAATTATTACCAGAAAAAAACCATGAATTATTACCAGAAAAACCAAGATTGCCAAGTGTATTCATAATAAATATGATTATCTAGTTAAACTTCTCCCTGGTGTTTCGCTCGCTCAATGTCTTCAGGATTTGCCATAGATTCTTCTGTACCAAAATCAAAGATCTCCTCAAAATGTTTAGAAGCAAATTTAGGAACCTTCCCATTTTGCCCTTCATCCCTCTCCCTACTCAGCTTTTTCAAGGTGGTATTTTTTTGAAGCTCCATCTTTTCCCTCACAAGCAGACTTTCGTCTATGTCCCTTGTTTTTTTTTACCCCAGGATTCAAGTATTATTCAGATAAAACCCAAACATTTTGATCTTTTGCTGAGCTTGCAGACTCACCTTTTCACCATTCCTAAACCAGAGGAGTGTGGGGTAGCCACGAACTTGGGTTTCAGAGCAGACTTCGTAATGCTGGGTACAGTCAACCTATATTTGGAAAATATAAAACCATTCAGCGTGTACAATAAACACACAAGAAGCATGACAGCCTCCTTTAGGGTTAAAATCTCCCCAAAAAATACAGGAATAAGCACTACATGGCTTGGCAAAACTCAATGTCTTGAGAATGACAAGGGCTGCCTTCCCACCAGCGGTTTGGTTGTGTAACTGGGAGGCTCTGTGTGTGCTTGTGATTTTTTATTTTTTTTTTGGAGAGTAGTACAGAGAGAAGAAAGTAGTAACAGTCATAAAGAACAATGAAGGCATAATTAAATATTCCAATTTAAAACTAGTTGGTATTCTCAGTAAATAAAATCACTGCACGGACAATTAAGACACCAAATGCTAACGGGAGAGAGGTTTAGAGTGGAGATAATTGGCTCATCTGGTTTTTAAAAGAGCACTTTAAATTAGATTTCAGAAGCTGTGTCAACAGCTAGGAAGTTAACTTTCCTCCAAGGGAAGTTCCAAGTGCACAGTGACACTCAGTTCCAATAGGTCATAAATCAATCTGTAAAATGATCAATTTATCATCTTTTTTGAAGCATAAAAAAAAAAAAAAAAGATATCTTAAGCACTGGAGCCTTTGCTGGACACAGTATGTGGATTTTGAATTTTGCATTAGAAACACTTTGCCCCAGCTCACTGAAGATCTAAAGATTAACCAGCATCTTGCCAGGAGGTATCACTGCTGTTAAGAAGCTATTCCCCCAGCTTACGTGAAGGTCATGGTTCAACCTTCTTAAAAGGCAGCTGTATTTCCTGTTTACTTGCAGACTTACAATCTTAGCTGAGATGTGTTTCAAATAGTTTCACAAGGTAAAGTTACATGAAAACAATCAGGCACTGCGCCAAATCTTAGTGGTTTTATTAAAGAGAACCGGTCACTAATAGCAACTTAACTTTAACCATGACAGACAACCAAAGAAAACAGACATTTGGGAAATTTCTTGTTCATTTTTCTCTGGGCATCAGAGGATGGTGACTTTGAGAAGATACTTTGGCTAAGCAAAGGTTTTAGCAGACAGCAAACAAGGTTCTCAAGAAGTACATCAGCAGATGCAGTATTTGGTACAGACAGCACTGAAGGAGCTACAGCCTCCTGTGTTTTATTATATGGGGTACTGGTTGGACTCGATCTTTTGGTCTCTTCCAACCAAAATGATTCTATGATTCTCAGAGGGAATCTAATTTTAAATCCACTAGGTTTTAAAAATTGTGTGTGTGTGTATATCTTCTCTGTACTCTGCTAACCTGCTCCGTACTTCTACAGCGTAATGGAATTAGAAGATTTTCAAAAGCATTAAAACCAAAAATAATTTAAAAAAAAAAAACCTAAAGAAAAAGTCAAGCTCATGAGCCCTGCTAACAGCTGAAAGTGCTATGAGGGCAGAGGCAAGGGAGATGATAGCTGGGGTTTGTCCCTCTGAGGGACCCACAGCACTGCCAACTGTCACCGATCTCAGCGGAACTGTTTGGAAAGCTCAAGGACACGGCAGATGAGCCCCGGCCAGCTTTTCCACTGTTGGAAAGTACAGAGCGATTCCCATCATGAGCCACCTGGACTTAGCTATGGGTCAGCAAAAGAAGCCAGTGAGTGCAATTGCCAGACCACCTCCGTACCTCTGCACAGAAGTCACTCCACGTACAAGTAACAAGCTCCCGTGGTAAATACACCACAGAACCTGGTTATCAACCCTAAGGGAAATAGCAGAGCAGGACAAGAGATCAGTTTTTAAGGTGGAAGATTCCCTGAGACCTTTAGAAAGTTCTTTGAGGGTAAAGAGGATTAAAATAAAGAACCCAATCAACCAAGAAATAATTCCTCAGGAGCTCTGTAGGTCTAAAGCTTGCAAATTAGAAGTTACTTTCCCACTGTCAGTTCTGACAAAGGGGAAACATAATCAAAGCCCAATCTCAAAATTATCCCCTGAATGTGAAATATTACTTATTCCCAGCTCTCTCTGAAACACAGGGAGCCAGCTGTGCTTCTGACAAGTCCTCGCTGAAAATGAGCGAGCCCTGTCAATTGCGGGAAAAAAATTATCTAACCATCCCCCCACTAAAATAGAAACTAGGACTATAAAAAGATTTAAGAGGCATCAAACAAAACAATTGTTATTTGCAAATGACAGCAGGAAAAGCCTGATGCTTGGCTGAAAAAGCCCTTCACACAACACACATTTCCAGGCTAAGAGCACGTCACCCACCTTGCCAATCTTGACAGCTTCCGAATGCTCGAAGGCTTGAGCCAGTTGTTCCCAGGTTGGGGCCAAAGCCTTGCAATGACCACACCACGGGGCAAAGAATTTGATGAAGTGATTGCCTTGGAAGTAAAAAGAGAGGGGAAAAAAAAAGAAGGTGTAACTCATTTGGAATGAATTTGGCTGCAATGAAAGACTAGGTACTAATCTCAGACTGCAAAGTGATCAGGGTATTTCCTGAGCCGGAGATAGGAAACGCCGTGAATCAAAGGCCAGGGCAAAATACTTCAGCAATTAGGTTTTCAGGGGTGTGTGCAGGCTCAGAGCCCTGCCAATTTCCCTGAAAATCCAACCTCAAGCCAACAAATGTGGTATTAAACCTGGTATTTTTAACCTAAGCATTTGCTACAAGCTCTCTACCATGTCAATCACTTGCCCTAGTAGAAAAAAAAAAAAAAAATCACTACTGTATTTATAACAGCATCAATAAAAGGGTTAAACTTCTACTTTGCCATTCCTTCAGAAACACCGCTGCATGAGCTACCTAAATAATTTTGTTCAGCTTTCCAGTCTCCTTTTCCTTCCCAGCTTTTTGTATTTTTCACAGAATCACCGGATGTCTTTGATTGGAAGAGCCCTTCAAGATCATCTAGTCCAACCTTCGACCAACCCCTGCAAGCTCAGTGTTTTGTAACACCTAGTCAGAAACCATTGCCTTTAGTAGATTTTTGTGGTGTTTTATACTATTTCCTGCTCATGTTCAGTTTATAGAGTAAAAGCTAAATAATAAACAAAAAAGATAAGTAATAATAAAGTATAATCTTTACTGCAGAGTATCAGAATATGTCATTTCCTTCAATTAATGTTACTATTAATTTGATTTGCTGCACACTTTTGGACACATCAAAGCAAGGCTCTGTTAATAGATAATAAAATACAAATCAACATTAATATAATACATTATAATATATTTTAACACATAAAATATTATCTATAAAATAAAATATAGAATATATAAAATACAGAATATAATATAAAGATTAAAATACACAATAAAATATAGAATAAAATAAATATATAATAAAATATAGAATAACACAAATCAAATCAATTTGATGGAAATTCCAGCCACTGGAGAAAAGCTTCTTTTAACAGAATTATTGATAATCCTTTGAATATTGCTTGGGGATTGATACCATCTGATAGAACCATGAGAACTTCTCTTGTGAATGCCAGTGGATTCCTAATAAAGGTATCACAATGAAAATACTAAACTATTTACACACACACTAAACTATCTTCTCAGATGGTAAAGTTATTTAATGTTTAGCATCTCCCTGTTGGCTTAGGGGAAAAATCCATGAAGAATTTTGATGTCATTCTGTGTTGAGCCACACAGGCTGGGAAATTTTCAGTTAACTGCACAAAATGCTCTTTTACACTTAAAAATAATTCTAATCAGTTCATGGTTATTTTAAAAAGCTCCAGGACCTACCTCACTGGTGGCACCACCTGAGCCACAGACACTTAATTTAGTCTGGCCTTTAGGGTTTTTTTAAGGAAAATAAATAGAGATATAGGCTCACCCATTATTATGACAGCCCAAAGTTTTTAATCATAAGATTTTGCTCATTCTCTCAAAAACCCACCACACAGGGTGGGCGGGGTGGTGAAATTTCTCATGTTAGGCACCACTCCTGGAATTAATTTTGAAGGATCACTCCTGGCATTAATTTTAAAGTTTCCAGACAAAATTTCTTCTTTTTTTTTTTTTTTAAATGGCCAAAGAGATGAAGAAGTGGTTTGCCTACATGAAATTCTGGAGGAAAGAAGCTGAACAATATCAAATAAGAGGTCAGACTGAGCTGGGCCAGGGGCAGTAAGGAGGAAGAGAGACCAGGAGCCTGGGAGTAAGAACAAGGCAGCACCTTGGGATGGAGGAAAAGGGACTTCCAAAACCACTGCAAGGCTGGCACTGAGCAAGAAACTCAGGGAAAGAGACAGCTGAGTAAGCCCAACTGGCTTCTTCCCTGCGATTAGGAGCCTTAATTTTACTGCCCTCAGGGTGAAGGGCTCTTCTTAAACCTTCTCATCATGTGCAACCTGCAATGAAACTACTGCATTTTGACAGTCCACACAGTCTCATCCTCTTTCACTGGAAAATTAAAGTGGGAAGGAGGCACCTTGAAAACTAGTATTTTTGTTGCAGGCTTCCCATTACTGATGTCTCTGTAAGCTGGGTATCTCTTGCTTAGGAAAAAAAAAACAGTTACCTTCTGCTATGTGCATCTTGAAATTGTCTGCTGAGAGTTCATACATTCCCTGCTTAGGCTCAGGGGCTTTTGGTGGTTCCACCTCAGATTCTGGATCCTATTCATGAGAAAAATTAACTTTTATTCGCCTTGTAGAGTAAATACACACTATTTGATTCCTGTACCACACCATCCTGGGGGATTGTTGTAAACCCTGCGCTCTGAAATTTTAGATTCCTAAAGCAATGCCCTTATTTAGTTAGATATATATATTATATATATATATATTCTTGTTTCCTAACAAACTACTTGAAAGCAAACTGTGAAAAAGTTCCACACAAACTATATTGTATTACAGCTAAATCACTTTTTGTATTCGAGAAACATTATGGTCTACAGGTGTCAACACACACCAAGATTTGTATCTTAAAATACCAAAATGCTGAACATCAAAACCTGCATTATATATACTGTGCTTTTAAACACAGGAAACAAAGGGCAGGTCACAGGATGACAGTTTTAATTACTAGTCTGACTTCTGTGGAAGCTGTTCCATATTGTTACCACCACCTGATTTGTATTCTCAGGAGCAGATTTCCTCCTGGAAAAACGAAGCCTAACCTATAGAAATCATAGACAAGCGAGTCGGCAGAAGAGAATATTTCCTTTTCTTATTTCCTTCTCACTTACAGATGGTTCCTCATTTAGTTTCTCCAACATCCAGTTTTCCAGTGCCTGGAAGTCCCTAGGGCCTTGGTATTTCAGAGGTTCCTGTCCTGGTTTAAGCAGCTTTAGGCTGAAGGATGAAAAAGTAGAAAAGAAAAGAGTGAGGCAAAAATTTTCAAACAGGAAACCTTCTCAGAAAGCCAACAGGCTTTGCTAATCCACAGCAGCTCATGACTGCTCACATCGGCATCAGGCAGCTCCCTCAACTTAAAGGGTCATGGCTGAACTTGGCACACTCTTCCATTCCCATTTAAGCTTTTAAAGGCGATTTTTAAAATAGCAAAAAGAAATACCATGTTAAAAGATCAACATAGTCCAGTAGTACTTTGATCAATATGTAAGAACAAATCCGACACTGTGGAGTTCGGTGCTAAGGTTAATCCTTCAGCAGGCCCATGAATCCTTGTCAAAAAGCATCAGCTTTGTTTTGTTCACCCCTCTCCATCACTAAAGGAAAAATACCCAATGCTTCTTTTCTCAGGGATTTCTTTCTCATGTTTCGTTCCTCGACTGCTTGTGGAATGTAGAGTGTTTTCATCTGGTATTAAACTGACTAAAAACACACTGAAAGAATTCAACGGGACAAGGAGGTAAGAGACTCCTTGCAAGGATTCAAGATTTCACAATTCTAACATTTAACAATTGCCATCAAAATTTTTCCATCAACTACTAAAGCTTTACTATCAAACATTTAAATTAAAACTGGAAATACATTTGCTAAATGAGCAATATCAATTTCTGACCTAGGTTTGGGGTTTTTTTTACAGCAAATCAGGTTCCGTTCCTCCTGTCACCCAGTCCTCAGTTCCCTCTGCCAAGCTGTCACTCTCTACTGCTTTTTCTTTTTCTTGTAATGCTTTTTTTCTCTCTTCTTGTTCCACAGTTGGAAAAAAATGAGCATATGAAAGTGTTGAAAAACCCCATAATGCAAATATATTCAAAAGAGATGGGAGTTCCCACTGATTTTTTTTTTCTATTTAAGGTGTTCTTGAATGTTCCTTGTGATGAGAGAATATCAAATTATTTTTTTAAGGCAAAAAAAACAAAAAGCAGTGACTTTGTAATAAGAAGCAAATAACAAAAAAGAAACAGAATAACATCTAAAATGAGATAAAGAGACAAAAAGAAGATGCAGCCTTTGCTTTGATGGGTGTTTGGAAAAGCAGAGGAGGGACTGGTACCTCCTGGTGCCTGAGGGAGCTGTGAAATTCCCCTTGCTGGGGGTTTTTGGAAACCGGCTGGTTAAAAACCAATTCAGACAGGAAGAGAGTCGATATTAGGAACTCCCCTTCCTCTCTCTCTATTTCTATTTTATGAGGAACAGCAACACAATATCATCTACTCAAATACACACAGACAACCAACATCAACTCTTACTTTAGGAGATACTAAAGTATGAGTTGTAATATTCATTGTTGCTTGGTATTTGTAGTGGAAATGAGCCACAAACTAAGGGCAAGTCCTCTTTTGACAAGGACTTCGCTATTTATAACTCTGAACTTCTACTCAGTCGCGCTCATCTGCATCCAAGTGGGTGCTG
Source organism: Baryphthengus martii (assembly GCA_013396935.1). Lineage (NCBI taxonomy): Eukaryota > Metazoa > Chordata > Aves > Coraciiformes > Momotidae > Baryphthengus > Baryphthengus martii. Next base: position 53,630 of record VWZK01008983.1, on the reverse strand, counting down.
CCAGCAGCGTAGGGCAAGTTCAGGCTGTTGCTGGGATCAGCAGTAACACCAAAGTGAGCAAAGGGAAAGCAAATTCCCTAAAAAAAGTCTGTACAACAGAGAAATTAGTTTATTTTAAAAAAATAAATAAGTAGGATGTCTCACAAGATACTTGGCAACACGGTAAAAAAGCTTAAAACGAACAGGAGGTCCAAAGGTCTACAAAGAATCCCACCCAAAAAACACAGCTTCAACAAACTGGCCGAGAATCATGGAAAATGAGGAAAGAACCAGGAGCAGACTCGTTTTCTACTCACGTAGGGTATCCTCGGACGCCGAACTCGGAGCACAGTGGAGTATCCGCCGTGCAATCCACTTTAACAACGTAGACCTGCGGGTTTGCCATGTTGTTGTATTTATCCCCCAGATCGTTCCAAGTCGGCTGGAGACGCTGACAATGTCCACACCTGCGACAGGAGGAACCAGACCTTGCTTAATCGTTGCTCAGGTTTAGAGGGCAAGGAATCTATGGAAAAGTTTTATGTTGAATGGGCAGATTTTGGTAAATTAAGTCAGAAATGCTCCACCCTCCGGCAGCACTGACTATTGTCAAGAATTGTAGGACGCTGCAAAAGTGTCTCATGTAAAAATCGTCAAGAAGAGAGAACTTCTTGCGACTTTTACATTACAAAATCTACTGAGTTCAGTGAAAAGCAGCCTCGGTCTTGGAGCTTTCTAGAAAAATCCTGTGAGGCCGTCTAGCTTGCTTTCCACCCCAAGATTTCCATTTCACACTCACATCACCTTAACGGTTGGACTTGATGATCTTAAAGGTCTTTTTCAAGCACAGCAACTCTGTGTGAGTAGGGCAAGAAGCTCCAGCACAGACTCCAGGGTTGTCAGGTCACTGCCCGATCCCACTGGCCATAAACTACTGGTGTGTGTTAGCACCTCTCTTAAGCACTCAAGATGTTCTCTTTGTCCTTCTCTTCCCTTTGGACCCAAAACTTGGCCCTGTTGCTGCCTCTCAGGAGCCAGGAATCAAGCCCAAGCCAAGACCCAGAGACCTGGGTTGCTAAGGATGAGAAGAACATCTTAAGAAGCCGCAACAAGCCTGGGAAACGGTGCGACTTCCTCGCACTCAAGTTGGCCAGAGATTTTCAGTCCTCCCAAGGGCACAACACGGTCCAGGTTTTGAAGGCCAGCACTCTCTGATGGATGCTGAAGACGTGCAGCACCAGCTGGACTCTACAACAGCCCTTCTGGCCCAGGGTCTCCTATGAAGACTGCGCCAAGATAAAAGCTCATCTGGTGTGAAACGGTCAGTCAAAGCTTGGACAGACACACCTAAAAAGAGGAGCGAGCAGCAGAAGCACCACTCTGGGTCTGGATGAGCATTTCTGAGGCCTTACAGCATTCTCAGGCAAAGGTCCTTCTCCAGCAAGCCATGTGTCCTCCACTTTTGTGATCTTCAGAGGACAAAGGAAGGCATCTGCTCTTTCAAGCTTTTGCTTCACATTTCCGTATGGTGTAAATAGGTCGATGTTAACGACAACAAAAAAATGTAGTAGTTTCTAAGTTTTGAAAGGAAATCCTTTTCTGCTGTTGATTTCAAAGAGCGTTGTGACTCACTTACGCCTCAACAGCACCGTGTCTCAGCGGGTCACTTACTTAGGATCAAAATACAACTTTTGTGCATTGTTCCCTTAACTTTATTTTACCTAAATTGAATAAAACTTGGGCGGGGGGAACCAACCAACCAAAGAAAAATCAGCCAACCAACTCTAACAACAAAACTCCCAATAACCTCTCCTGGATATCAGTAAGTCAGATAAAGAAGGGTAGGGGGAAAGATGAAGTAAAAAGAGTAAGAACAATCCCTAGAAAGGCTCAGAGGTGAGCAGCACCGTCACGACCAGCAACGCCCTGTTCTCCCACTCTCCTCAACCACTCTTGCGTCAAAACATTCCATCTGGGACAAAAGCCCAGTAGGCTGTAAATCCGAGAACTCTCCAGCTCTGCTGCGGCCACCTGAGGCTTCGGGAGCGGTTATACTGCTTTCTGCACAAATTTACCTTTAAATTTCATGACTGCAAAGAGAACGCAAATTCTGCAACGAAAATATTTCTGAGACAGGGCGGCACAGGGTAAGTGAGGGTCACCAAATCTCAACTACTGCCACACACGGAGGCCACGCGCTCTTGGTCTCTGAGGAACGATGTGAAACAGAGTCCGGGGAGGCACAGCGAGAGAGCTGCAGGGGACCGGCACGGGCACCGGGACCAGCTACAGCCCAGCACAACTGCGGCTGCCCCAACTTGCCCGAAGGCCCCAGACGGTGACCCCGCCGGGCGCCCACCCTCCCAGGGCCGCTTCGGGTGCCGCTGCNGCCCGCCCTCCGCTCTCGCCGCTCCCGGGCCGGCTCCGGCCCCGGCCCCTGCCTTGCTGCCTGCCGGTCACCCCTCGCACACACGTGTACAGAGCGGAACTCTCCTTTCTGGAAATAAAAATACGTCGTTTTTAAAAATAAAATTATATTTTATAGATATCTTATGTGTTATCTTATTTATACTATGGAATCAACAGACTGGTTTGGGCTGGAAGGAACCTTTAAAGGTCACCTAGTGCAATCCCCCTGCAGGGAGCAGGGACATCTGCAACTAGAGCAGATTGCTCAGAGCCCCAGTCAACCTCCCCTGGAATGGGGCCAGGGATGGGGCAGCGACCACCTCTCGGGGCAACCTGAGCCAGGCTCTCACCACCCTCAGCATCAAATATTTCTCCCGTCTCTCCAGGCTAAACCTCCCCTCTTTAATTTAGAACTGTCTCTCCTTGTCCTGTTCCAACAGGCCCTGCCAAAAGTCCATCCCTATCTTTCTAACAGGCCCCTTGAAATGCTGGAAGTCCACAAGAAGGTCTCACCGGAGCCTTCTCTTCTTCAGGCGGAGGCTGTGGAGTCTCCTCTGGAGAGATTCCAAATCCATCTGGACGTGGGGATCCCGGGCCACCTGCTCTGGGTGACCCTGCTGGAGCTGGGGGCGGGGGGACACTAGATGATTTCCAGAGGTCACTTCCAACCCCCACCATGCTGGGATCTGTCAAAGCACATTCTGATGAAAATGTCAGGCGAGAAAATAAAGCAGCAGGCAGTCTCAGGCACACAAGGCTGGCCTGTGTACCACCCATGTTCACCTCTGCAGACATCTGTGCTTGTGGAACATCAGGCCAAGCAAGACAGGCTCAGCCTGGCACCGTTCCCCTCTCTGACGAGCTGCTGCTTGCAGTCAAGTGCACTAATGTGTCCAGACAGGTAGAGTTTACTTCACACTGTGTCTTCCAGATTCCTCCTCCCCCACATCATCTCTTCTCGGATCCCTGCCCTCTGACATGGCTTCTTCCACAGGACTAGCACCAGAAAGGAGGTCGTGGAACATCCAGCTCCGTGTCTGGGCTGGTTTCCACATGGAGCCAACACTGGATCTGTTCCCTCAGCTCACTTTGATGGTAGCCCTCCACAAAGACCCATGGTATAAGAGTCAAGAAGAATCCTTTATTTAAAAAAAAAAAGTAAAAATGAAAACTATAGATACCTTTTCTTTAAATTAATTTTGAATGCTACTATCTGCCTCAAAACGTGGCTTCTGAAACTCCTTACTGCATGTATGTGCAACAATTGCAAAAGACTCCAAATATATTTATTGCCAGGTTGGAAAAAAACCAAACCTATACTGTCCGGAAGAGCAGCTAGTCACCAGAATCAGAATTTAAGTCCAAATAAGTGGCTCTGAGTACAAAGCGGCAGCCATTTCTTTCAACATGGTTTATTTCTGTGCTCTTCGAGTTGATTGATAATTATGAATTCAAAAAGAACAAAAAAGACAAGGGCAGATTATTTTCCCCCCTTCAGCATATGAAAAAATACCATCAAACCCCCTTAAACAAAAAGGTGGTATCAGAGAGGGTGAGAACAAGTAATTCTGGGACCTTGACGAACATTGTCCCGATACAACCAGGTGAGCTGTCTAACCACAGAGAGTACCTCCTCCCAGGGAGCAAGCTGGTTTCTTTTTCATATAGGTCTATTTTGGGGCTGCTTTTTCTCTGTACATCTAACCCATTTTAAAATAGACTCCTTAATTAAATTCAGGATCCTCTTAGCTCTTAATTGGTCTATTTTTAATTAAGGTATCTTGAAATCATTTTGTGAATGTGAGTGAATTTAAGGTTCCTGTCTAAGAGACAGACCACAGAAAAAGGACAGAATTACGGCATCGCTTTCAGTAGAAACATGAGGAGGGACAGGGTTTAGTGGTGCCCTGGCAGTGCTGGGCTAAGGGCTGGAACTTCATGATCTTAAAGGTCTCCAACCAAAACAATTCTATGATTCTAACGGTCACTGCTGATTCTGACTCCTGGTGAATCCCACAGCCCCTGTACATCTGCACCATCACCCATGGTCCTCCATGCTCTTGACCTCAGCTTTGGAAGCACAATTAATCTCAAAATCTTTGCAGGGGAATAATTCTGATACCATAAACCCAGCTCCCCCCACCTCTTAACTCCCCAGGGAATCAGTTCCCACTGGTTAAGAAGGGCCAGCTTGTTCCTGGCAGAACCTTTGTCCTGCAGAGGTGAAACACTCCAGACAAGGTAGTTATTCAGGGGTTGTGCTTGGCCAAAGAAAGTCCTCCGTGGGCAGCGTGCGCGCTCAGGGAAGCTGGGCGTTGCCTAGGCCCGATGGAAACGTTCTGTAGGATTGAGGCTGCCTGGGACTGGAAAGGACCTCCCAGGTCGCATCATTTAGTCCTTGTTCTGCCAGAGAAGAGCGTCGTACAGGGTCGTTGGTAAACCACCTTGACTCTAATTTATAGCAAGCGGCAATTAAATTTTTGCCTACAGCTCTCTGGAAGCGAGTTCCTTGCCTAGGATTGCGAACTGTTTTCATAGCCAATATTTATTTACAGCTCATTCACACCAGGGCCAGCATTGTCCTTTGGATGAAGGGCTCTTTTCCTCTCTGAGAGCGCTCAGAGGTAGCAGCGACATCCTCTCTTGGCTTTTGTTCTGTGAGACTAAACAAGCCAACGGCTCCCCTTCATTCACCGGCACCATCCCACAACTCTTCTGTGCAAACCAGACTGGCAAATAAAGCAAATCAATCATCCTCTGATCCATTGACATGCAGGAAGTGCCTTTTACCACCTGTGCATCCCCGTCCCCTTATCCCAACAGGCATTAAACACACCCCTGAAAGAGGATGACCATCTTGTCAAAGCGTTTGACTAATTTGTGGATGTTTCCCTTTCCGTTCCTGTCACAGATAACAGATAAGACTCCACCGTATGGTGTGAAATCATACAAAATAAATGGAAAAGCCAGTTTTTGCCACAGGCTACCAAACTCCACTGAGTCAGAGAGTGCTCCCACTTGTGTTTGCCCTGGTTTTGGTCCCCGTGATTCACAGCAAACACTAATTGACTCAACTTGCCATGCAAATGTAGTTCTCTCATTTACATTCCACTGTTCAATCTATAATCCACAGGAAAAAAAAGAAAGACAAACTCCTATGTGCGACCCCCTGAGAGACTTTGATAGCTCAGAATAGAGCCAGTTGTATTTTGACAGCTGCCCTTCAAATCCCAAAGTCTGAAGCCTCAGGGGACGTAGCATTATGTAATTTTAGCGACAGCACAATTGTCATTCGGCTCGAAAGGAGGGTATTGTCATCTCCATGGAAAAGAAAAGCGATCCTGCCATCTGTAAGTTTAGAGCCCCTTTTTCCTGGGTAATTTGTACCTCTCATGAAGGTTAGGAGTGGAAATTACTACAAGCTGTTGAATAAAATGACATCATTCTGCCACCCACAAAACAGTACGAGTTTGACAGCCCAGAAAATGGCAGAGCAGCGAAGGAAAGAGCAATCCCGTGGCAAACGAGCGCTCTTCATTCTGGAGGAAAATGTCTCCTCGTTGTGTCAGCCGACCGCTGGCTCTGTGGGACTCTGACCACCATGGCTACAAGCCCTGGTTTCAACAGTTTCTCTCCACTGGCCGTAGGGAAGGAATATATAATTGCTGGAAATGCTACTCACTCCGTGGTCCTCCGATTCTTACGGTTCAGTCAAACAAAACAGAGTTTTGCTTTCAGGCAATTTACTCTCAATTTTAAGCCACTCCACGGCAAAATTAATAAACAGGAAAATTCCATTATGCAATTAGAAGTTGTTAGGAAGAATGGGATAATAGAGATTGAAGATTTCATGGATCATAAAGAAAGAATTTCCTGTCTATTGGTTCTGCAGCTGCTTTGGTGGGTTCCTCTTAATGATGGAATACTGGAGGCTGTTTTTTTCCATGGTTGAATTCTCTTCCATTACAGTGCACACACCCTCTTAAATAACCTGCAGCTGCTTTTATCTGCCAGTCCCAATGCTGGTCCATTGTAATATCCAACACATTCCAGAGCCACTGGGATTTCTCCACGTACCCAAAATAAAACCAACCTGAAGATCAAGAAACAGAGGCTGCAGCCACAAGTAGAATTTTAAGACATCCTGAGATACCCAGAAGGTGAATGAAGATTAGGAAAAAAAGAAACCAAACCCCACTTATGTAGACAGAGTTACTTACTCATAGTTTCTGGCCAAGTCTACACGTTGTGTAGGAGGAAAACTGGTTTTAATTATTTTTTAATCAGCACTTTCTCCCTGATCTCCCCTGTACCCATCTGGTGGCTCATAACCAGCATATTCCAATAGCCACCCAAAGAAAAGCTGGACTCTGGTGTTGCTCTTTCAAAAGCCAGCTACAATTTAGGGGATCAATGAGAGCGATTATTTACCCGTCGGTTTTCTCTTCTGACACCACCTCTTTTTAGGAAAGAAGACCCAAACCTACGGAGGAGTTTAATTCTAGCTGACAGGCCTGCAATTACTTAATGTTTGGATCCTACTTTCAGTAAGTCACATCATCTCATTTGGATGGTTTGGAGCACTTAAGGAACTTCTTTCTCCTGTAACAGTTTATGTCAAAAGCGGCATTTAGGGTTTTACAGAAGCAAAGAGAAATGTACAGAGATTCAAGAATGAACCTAATAGTCGACCTTTTAAATGGGAGTTAGCTGGTTAGGATTTAAACCAAATGTCTTCCTTACATGGACTTCACTCCCTTCAAAGTTGGCTCTTCTGTCTCTACAATCCACAACTTTGCACTTCTGGTACAAGAACTTCTTTTCTTTCTAGTTCTCACCAAGCCAACAGCTTCTTTCTTTATTTTTGCCTCTTCTTCTTACTGCTTCATCTTACATCTTTATGCCCATATTTCTCAGTATTTCCCTTCTTTTGCTACAGAAGCGTATTAATTGAGAATTTGCTTTATTACACTGTCTCTTTTATGGATGGAATAAAAAAAATCATCTCAGCAGTCACTACAGCCCTCATAAAAAATTTGAATTAACCACACTAAAATGAAAGGGCAAAAGACAATCAATGAAACGACCTTTTTCCTCCCTGTGTGAGTGAGATGGAGCCAAATGAAGGATGCCTGAAACAACTGGTTTGACTGTAATATCAACAGGTTGGTGTAAGTCCCAGGAGAAGAGAGAGACATTTCAGCCGTACCTGGGGGAACGCCCAAGCCGCCCATCCCATGTATTTACAGCCTCTGCATCCTGTTCAGTGTCCGGCAGATCCGCCTTGTTTCGTCTGCCAAGATGTGGTCCTGGCTGCGGGTTCTTTCTCTGTTATCTCAAAGTGGAGGCAATCGAGGGTTCTCTAGATAAGGCTGTGGACATAGAGCTCGTTTGAAAATGGAAGTTATTTTTGAATGGACGATCCTGCTTTTTAAGTCAATGTTTCATTGTCAGCATGTGACTGGCAGGCAGGTGACCTGAGCCTCCAGCACACTCTGCTTGTGTGAGCCGACCTCGGTCATCATCGGCTGAGGTATCCACACTGAAGCCTCCAGTGCCACGAGGTTTGGAGAGACACCATAAACTCAAAACCTTTCTGATGAAGTCGCCGGATAGTGACAAGTCTGTACTTCTGCTTCACTGAAAAGAAATTTACACTCAATCCACACGAGCGATGTACAGATTAATTTTTGAGTACTTGCAAATTACTTTGGAATAAGGATACTATGAAGAGTGAACATGTTCTACTGAGCACTCCAGCTGGCACAGACAGGAACAACTTCTAGCAGATGATTAACTTTTGCTTTGTTCTTCCTTTAAGTTTGTTGTTTCCTGTTCCTCATACCACTGTCACTCAAACTACAGTGAGGTTACGGCATCACCCAACTCTACTTGGACACACCGACTGCGCAGCAAAACACTGAAACATGGATTAATAAAACCCCACAATTACGAGAAACCACACTGAAAAAGCAGCTTTGCAATACCTGCTATTACTATTAACATCTGTTGTCACGACGACATCTGGCTTGGGACCTCTGTTTGCTGATAAAGTCCAGATATCAGCAGAAGGAAGTGTCATTCCTTGATAGAGCTCCATAAGTCAATATGCGTCATCGGCTTTATTATGGCAAGTCACTCTTCCAGGCCTTCACACGCTCGACATCTGATGGGGAATGAAGTACCATTTCGGATACTCTCACGTAGCAATTACTATTGTTGGAGTAAAATTACTACTGCTTGGAACCCGAGTCATAAATTTGAGAAGCTCAAACTTCTACCTAGTTGGAGGGCACAGCAGAATGAAGGGCTTTGTGTCGCTCCCATCTTTAGAGGCATCGCGCTGCCTCCAGCTGCTCACATCTTCAGCGGTGGAGGTGGTGGGGATTTACACACCTCACTTCTTATACTGACCTACCTGGAGCTCCATGGAGGCAAAACGATGTGGTCTTAGAGTGAAAACTATTAATTTTAGGTGATAATACTGTGCAATATTGCGTATTTATAACCATTCTTAACAGGCACCTCTCTGATATACCAGGTACCTTAAGATGTTGCTTTTCCTGTCACTAACCATCACTAAAATAGGAGGTAGAAATGTCAGATGTTGAAATCCTCAGATGACAGATTCTGCTCTAACCTACAGAGCTGGATTAAATTAAGGAAGGTTTATTTGCCTCTGCCACTTTCAAATGCTATTTTGAAGTAATGTCAGGTGCTCTTTCTCCACCAGCACAGTGAGCATGTTCACTGCTCTTTGTGCCTCGGTCTCAGCAACGCCTACCAGGTGCATTTGCCGAGTGTGAGCAAAGTAACACACCAGAGAGGGCAGAAAAACCACAAACAGCTGCACCTGATCATGTCAAAAGGAAGTGAGGAGTCAGCTGCAAGTGTCACCCAACCTCTAGAGTCCTTTACTCTCTGAAAACGGAAAAGCTACTACCTGGCATAGTTAAGATAGGCATTTTTGAGTGTGGTCTTAACTAATTTGTGGTCAGAAAGGGCTTGGAGAAGGCTGAGCTGACTGCTTTGAGCCAATGTTACTGCTGCACAGGAAGATGTAACTCTAAAAGAAGCAGCTGAGGGTCCAAGTGGAAGATTCACTGACAGTATCCATCCAAAATGGAAATACCGGGATGCTGCCCATGCCAGTGGTGGTAGGAAAAGTCCCTCAAGCTCTTTGGAATAGCACTGGTGTGAATATAGCACAGTAATCTGTGAGAGGATAAAAAGTGCCATCAGCTGCCAAACGTATCCTGGGGGTATAGGTGGAGAAATGATAAACTACAGGCCCATATGATAAACTACGGGTCAATATGTCTGGTAGTCACGACTGCAGCGGAAACAACTGACAGTCTTGGTATGGTGCTTCCAAATCTCCATCCTGAAACATGACTTCTCTTGTGGGCTCCTTCCTACTGTTACTTAGGAATGACTGGCATTTGGTCACAAACTGGAGCACAGGAATTTCCACCTCAACAGGAGGAAAAACTTCTTTGCTGTGAGGGTGACGGAGCCTGGAACAGGCTGCCCAGAGAGGTGGTAGAGTCTCCTTCTCTAGAGACTGAAAACCCCCCTGGATCTGTTCCTGTGTGACCTGCCCTGGGTGATCCTGCTCTGGCAGGGGGGTTGGACGTGATCTCCAGAGGTTCCTTCCAACCCCCACCGTTCTATGATTCTATGATTTCTTGGCCTTTCCAGGTCAGAAAGTCAGCAAAACCATTTGGAGCACCAAGCACCCTCCTAACAAAGTCCTACTGCACCTGAAGTGACTGTGCTTCTTGATCTCTTTTTAGGAAGACATTTAAGACAACGCTCCCTTCTGATCTGATGAGAAGGTGTTTAATTTCCTTACTCACTACATTTCTCTTGGAAGTCCAACATAGTTAGTGTTCCTTATCTGTATTTAGTAACTGATAAGACAAATCTACAGTGCTGTAAAGAATGAGATAACATCCATCTAGGATGGAGAAATGTTCTAGCTTCCTCAATTCCTTGTAAAAATACTGGAATCCAAACGAAAGGCAGAACTGACTCTTAGGTGAGGCTGATATGACTGAAGATGATGTTAGATGGGAAGGAAAGAGGCACAGTGCAAACCCCAGAGGCAAATTGGTTCAATAGCACATCGTGAAAATAAAAAAAAAAATTTTTCCATGGGAAATTGTTTTCCATCCAATGCCAAACAAGCTGCAGCGCTGCTGATGCTCAGATGGCCGAGAGCTTAGAGACATGAGGGAAGATTATGGGCTGAAAACCCCAAAACCTTCAGGGAAATGAATCTTATTAGGATTTTAAAGCCGAGTTGGTGACATGCAGACTCTGGGTCAACACTGGGGACAAAGAGCCGCTCACCCACCACTCACCACACTGACGTAAATCAAAAGCTGTGCTGGTGCGAGCAGCTCGTGCCCTCATCGCTGCTTCTCTCCTTTGCTCTTCCCTTCCCTCTTGTGCCGAAACATCCTCGCCCGGCAGAGCCTTCTCGGGGCAAACACCCGGCACCGAGGAAGGAGCTGAAGGTGGGGGGGCCACTGCCAGTCCTGGGGCAGGGGTCCTACAGCAAAGAATTTTGTTGTCAGAACACTGAATGCATTGATTTCACCCAAGAATGGTTGCATTTGGTAAGGAAAATATTTAAGTTTGTTGATTTCTTATTTTGCCTTGTGATCTAATGTAGCTTTTCTTTTCCTTCCCTGGCACCACACTGGCTATTATTTATTTATAGAGCGTGCAAAAGTGGGCTAAGTTCTTAAAAAAAAAAAAAAATATATATATATATCTGGGAAAGGTGTGGTCTCTTTCCCTAACAGTCTAACTTTAGATGTGATGGGATAAAGTGGGAGTGAGGAGACAGGAGGTTAAGATAAAGATTACAGCATAAGGACATTTTGGATGCTCATAGTTTATGATAATATTGTTGATTCACAGGAAATTGTTAGTTTGCCATCCTGAACTCGGGTACATGCCAGAAATCAGGGGCTTTCTTATCATCTCTTGGTCTAGTGGTTCTGAAAAGTTTTATCGCAAGGCATCTTCGTGTTGTTTTTTACCCTTCTCCTTTCTGTTGCAAAACAAAAATAATGTTCATGGTTCAGTAAAGCCTAACTTTAGAATACAAAATACCAGGAAATGTAAAGTCTAAAAAGCAACAGCCATTTTGTGTCCTTGCATTGAAGGAACTGGAGTCCTAAATTGGCTATGAGAGCGCATAGAAGCCAGATCTGAGATCTGAAGCAAGAAGCAGCACGATTAAACAGATGATTGGACTTGATCTTAAAAGTCTTTTTCCAACCTAAATAATTCTATGAAATAAAAGTGGAATTTGAATTTAGCATCTGTTGTTGTTTTTTTGGGGGGGTGGGGGGAAAGCACATGCCTCTATGATGCTTGCAAAGAGCATGTCACAAGAGAGCAACACATGGTACAGTAAAAGCTCAAAGGAGAGGGTTGGCTGAAGTTATGGCAAAGAAAGGTCCACAGAAAAAGAAGTGGAAGGATCTCAATACGATGTAGCTGTATAGAGGGGGGAGAGGAAAGAATAACAAAAAATAATCCCAATCAAGCCATGCTGGAAAGATGGATTCAGACATTGAGTCACATCAAGAAGAAAATGTAGGTAAAGCATGAAAAGAAATTCAGAACCAATCAAAATGCCCCAATTTCTCCTTACCCTGGTGGAGAGTCATCAGTATGAAGACCAATTGTAGCAGACAATCCACAACACGCCATTTCACACTGCTTCCCACTCAAAACCTCCAAACTTGCCTTATCCTTTTGTTCAGTTGAAGATATTGAGCCATATTTCATTAATTGTGATGTGTTTTGTCTCACACAGAGCTTTAACTTCATGGGTGTTTCAATTAGGTTCAAAATGCTGTTTAAAAAGCTGTCTGCTTTGCCCCAAATCTTATACAAATAACAGCTGTAGCTGCCTGAGAGTTGTCCTGGGTGTGGAGTCTGAATTTGTCTCACTAGCTAAGGAGGCACCTTCTCTCAGAGAGCAGCAGGGTGCCGTCACAAGGTCAAACTTTGACAGAGGCTTTGGAAGAGAATTTGCCTCAGGTGTCGCTGTTTTATTTACTCTCAAGCAAAAGACCCATCAGGATCAAACACAGCTGGGTTGGTAGGAACAGGTGCTCACCTGCTCCAGGCCCCTCAGCATCTTCGTAGTCTCCACTGGACTCTCTCCAGTAGTTCCTTGTCTTTCTTGAACTGGGGAGCCCAGAACTGGACACAACACTCCAGAGGTGGCCTCACTAAGGCAGAGTAGAGGGGGAGAAGAACCTCCCTCAGCCTGCTGCCCACACTCTCCTTCATGCACCCCAGGAGCTCATTGGCCTTCTTGGCTACAAGGGCCCATTGCTGGCTCACGGGCAACTTGTCCCCCAGCACTCCCAGGTCTTTTTCTGCAGAGCTGCTTTCCAGCAGGTCAACTTCTCCTCTCTACTGATGCAGGGAGTTATTCCTCCCTAGGTGTAGAAGCCTAACCTTGCCTTCAGTGAACTTCATTAGATTCATCAGTCCTTACCTCAGGACCAAACGCTCTTCAGGGATTTGTCAGTGTGGATTTGGGACTCGCGAAAAGCCTATTGGGTCATAGGCTACTTAAAATAACTGGCAGGTTATCCCAGAGCATCCTACAAAGTGAGACAGGTTCCCATCCCCACTTCCTCCTCTAGGTACAGCCCGTGAGGCGAGCTTGGCTCTCGGTCGCATCCTGCTGTTTATCTGCGGCAGGCCGGCGGCAACCCTGGTGCTTCCAGAGCTTCAGCTTCTCCCTGCGCTGGTGATAAGTTACTCCCCGAGTCCTTTCTGCCAATTGTTCTTGGCAAGCGGATTGGGGAAGACTATTGTTGTTGCTGGCTGTTATCTCTGCCTCTGACTCCACTTGGCCGGGCTGCAAATCCATCTCTGGTGTGGAAACAAGCTGCTGGCCTCTGGATGAGTCAACTCATTAATAAACAAAGAGTTACAAAGGAAATGGGAATCGGTCTTAACAAAATCCATGCATAAAAAGTTTATTGGATGCTGGGGTGTTTGTCCTCCCCAGCATGACGCTGCTTTATCTCGGACCCCAGCCTTCCTATCAGCCAACGGGCAAGTTGGGAGTTTATCAAATTTTAATCAGCTTCACTGTTGCTTACATAGCATGGAAAGTATTTTCTGTGTTGTTGCTGGTGAAGGTGGGTTGTTTTTAATTGTTAAGTTGTATTTGTTTCTCCATTTCTATACCTTCTGGAAGCTCTGCTTAACTAGAAGAGCTTCCAGCACCTACTGGTTGCCCTGTCTCTGTGAAGGAGCCCAAGCCAGCTGCTCTGTGGGAAGCTGAAGATTTGAAGTATTAAATTCTCATGAAATTTTCTTCTGTATGTGATGAGATTCAGAAGTGAGGGGGTAGTAGTGTAGGGGTAGTGTTGGGTAGTGTATGGGGGTACCCCCTGTGGGGGTAGTGGGGGGTTGCAGCTTTTGGAGGG
>VWZK01008983.1:0-39739 GCA_013396935.1 Baryphthengus martii | reverse complement strand
GGGAGGGGGGGTGGTGGTGGGATTCGCTTTGTGATTATTTAAAAAAAAATAAATTAAAATTTAAAAATGGAGAGGATTTTTGTGTTTTCTCCTCACAACAGCAGCCTTGTCCATAGCTCACTGTTGGCCAGGGAAGAGTTCCTTGGGATTAGGCCCTAATGTTTTGCCAGCAATACGGTCAGAGTGGTAAAAAGAAAGCCTGGCTCTTCTCAAGTGTCTTCAGCCTCCTTCTGCCACTCCTAAGGACAGTGCTACCGCTTTTCCCACCACAGCATTGGGAAAAACCTCCCGATTTCCTCGTCGGCGAGATGTCCACAGCCACGTCCCCTTTCCTCACCATCAGAAGCCCATCTTGTCCACCGAGAAACACTTGAGCAGTCAGGCCCCACACAAGTGCTCAGCTACTCCAGTGGTGTTTAAACAAAGCAAGATAGACCCATCACCTCAGTCTAGACAATAGGCAAACCCAGCTGTGGGCAAACATAGGCTACTGGGCTGTTAAATTTCACATAAAGCAAAACTAGGAAGCTTATTTACAGCAAACCCTTATCAAGCAAGAGCAACAAAGTACGGGAAGTTTGGTGTCAATAGCAACCACCTTGTCTTTCAGTACCTTTGCAAGGTACATTTCTTTCAAATCTCTTTCTAGCCAGAAAAAGATCAAGCTGGAATAGGATGGGGCATTCTTAAAAAAAAAAAAGAATACAACAGCATACTCCTGGGAAAATTTCTTTTTTTTTTTTGCTTTCTTAGGGCATTCCCAGAGTTCCCCAACTACTTATGAATTAAAATCCACAGCAAACACATACCTAAAACTGATGAGATGCCCTCATCTGCGTAGAAAGTGTTGTGTGAATGACAATAGTGAAGAATTAGGAGAGGTCATGATGAAATGCATCTAAACAAGCCAATGGAAAATTTGTGCAGTGGAGCCCTTCAATGATGCATGGGCAATTTTCCCAGTGAGTTCACCTCCAGAGCAGTGGGTCAATGGCATCCCGTGGTGTGGGCTACAAATCAGTCCCGTGTTACGTAAAAAAACATTTCCGTAATTGGTTGTCAAGGTCAAATAGAGTAAATCCATTTTTTTCTCTCTAAATAAAATAGAAATGTGAATCAACAGAGAAGAGAAGGCTCCGGGGAGACCTTATAGAAGCCTCCAGTATGTGAAGGGGGCCACAAGAAAGCTGGGGAGGGACTTTTTGTGGGGGCTTGTGGTGATAGGACAAGGGGCAGTGGTTTTAAACTAGAGCAGGGGAGATTTAGATGAGACTTTAGGATGAAGTTCTTTACTCTGAGGGTGCTGAGACACTGGAAGGGGTTGCCCAGAGAAGTTGTGGAGCCTCATCCCTGGAAGTGTTTAAGCCCAGGCTGGATGAGGCTCTGAGTGACCTGCTCTAGTGAGAGGTGTCCCTGCCCATGGCAGGGGGGTTGGAACTGGATGATCTTTAAGGTCCTTTCCAACTCAAGCCATTCTAGGATTCTCTTTCTTGCACTGTTGACTGTATTAAAGACTTTACTCACCAAGTCAGACCTCTAAAGACTTCTCCCTACTGACACACTTCTCCAAACTGCGTTCGTTTTCACTGCCCTTTTCTTTTCCCATCTCACAGCCCTTCTGAGATGTAGCAGCTCATATTCAGTCGTCTATGTGAGTACACACTGTATGTCATAGTATTACGTGATTTTATTTTTAATATTGTTCTTTTCTCTTAATACTACCTGATTTCCCACATATCCACTTGTTTTTCAGCCAACACTGCACGACAAAGAGATGCTTTCACTCAGTTCTTCACAGCAACATGTGTATCTTTTTTTTTCCCAGTTGATTTTAGTAAATTTAAAATCTGCTGTATATAAACAATCAACTCGTTCTCTAAATCACTAAATTGGTTTGTTCAATCAATTCAGATGTGATCGATTTGTTCTCTAAATCGCATTCCACTGCATTGGCAGCTCCATCATCATCTCGGATTGCCTGCTCTTTGTCAGGTCCTTCTACATTTCCTTCTCTTCCTTTCTAAGTGTGACTGAGTCATTTTTTTTTCTGGTCATGTGTTGATTTTACCACCCTGCTGCTGGTGCCTTCCTCCAAATCAAACATCAGGCAGTGCCAGCACCAGTAGAAACCTTGGGGGAACTCTGCTTAACCTTACTTCAACTCTAGGAAAACAACTTGCATCCACCTTTTCCATTAGAAAGTCTTAGACCTTCTACCATAAAGTAAATCAAACTGACCTTCTCATGTTAAAGGAATTTTTAAAAAAAGGAAAAAAAACAAAAAACAAAATTGGAACCGTGCAACCCCTGATTTAGGCATGTTGAGAAAAAGCAGGGTCAGGGATGAGGTGGATAAAAGAGGAATGTTAGAGCTCAGAGGGTGGTGTTATTCACTAGGAAGCCAAGCAGAGAACAGAAATGAGAGCAGAGAAATCACAGAAGTGGGGGAAAAAGCTCTTGAGGGCAAGTCCTACATCATGTGAAGAGGCCATAGGGGTGCTTTTTGCCGAACCACCAGCACGCCGCATGGTGGCAGAAAGGAATGGTCATTACTGGAAGCGTCCGTGTCCTAGAGGAGCTCATCTTCTGCGAGTCCAGAGGCAGCCGTTGTACCCATTGCCAAGGGTTTAGGAAATGCAAAAACCAAGTCATTAAAAAAAAAAAAAAAAAAGGTGAGAAAAAAAAAAAAGGCACTAGAACTCTCCAATCCTCCCAGGTATAATTACAGAAAATAACAACAAAAATAAGGTGGCTTCTGGCACTTTTGGTGTTTCAAGGCGTTTACTGTTTTGAGCTTGGGCTGCGGTAATGCGTAGGACGCGTAAACAGTCAACTTGGCCAAGCAGACAGGGCAGAGACACGCAACCTGCTAATTGGGGAAAGACCGCCCCGGCAGCCGGCCACTGCCGGACAACACGACAGCCCCCAGGAAGTCAGGTTTTATTTCCATTTTTCCAATTATTATTTTAAATTCTTGCTCAACCGCCGATCTAAAAATTGAATGAATACACGTTTGGTAGGCAAGCTAATTTTTTTTTCGCTGTGCATATTAACTGTCATCATTTCTCTGTTTAGAGCATTTCATAACAGGAATTATTGGGAGAAAAATCTAACTACAAATCTATCTATGTAGTGGCACTACTCCTACAGCTTTGGTTTTATCCTTTTCCTTACTTACACAGAAGTTATGCAGATCCCAGGAACCAGATATTACATTTCTCACCAAAGACAGCTACTCCAGTAAGATATTTAGGAAAAAAAACCAACCAGAAAAAAACAGCCAAAAACCACCTCTAACATCCCCTCCTACCCTTGGCTGCCCAGTACAGTGACCTGTTGGAAAGCAGTACAATTTGAGACCTTTTCTTTCCCCTTCAATCTTATAGAAAATGAATTCGGAGCTTTCATGGCTCAGTTGTTTGCATTGTAAGAAAAGGTGACAATCCTGTTTTCTGCAGACAGTAAACTAACATATAATAAAACCCACTCTTCTCTAATAAATTCCATATTTAAAAAATAAAAAATAATAGATTGCCTAAGGTTTCCAGACCACGTGTCCTACAATAGACTTTGTTTGCAAGCAGGCTGGCAAAGTCTCCTAATCTAATCTGTAGCTGTTTACCACTCAGCTCAATTTTTTTTCTGATCAAAGGGCTTAGCAAAATCTCAATAAAGGTATTATGGAAGGCTGAGGCATAATAATGACTCTCAGTTTGCTTTACTTGACTCCCCAGGTCTGGTTTTTTTCCTCTTTCTTCTTTATGGCTCTGTACAGGAGGGAAGGTCTGATTCTCAGCCCGGGTTTTCGCTGCTAATCATTCCTGCATGTCTAATTGCAGGGGGGCAGCAACACTCCCAGTATTATGTGGGTCAACTCCACAGAACTGTGAAAAGCAGTAACTGGAATTATGCTCTGCGTTGTAAATTATCTGACCTTGCAGTTAAACATCTGTTACCACCTTAACGGCCACTGAAGGTGTTTTAGTCGTAGAAATAGGTTACTACCTGTTGCTTTGTAGAGATTGCATTGCCAAGCCATCCACGAGCCGAAACGAAGCCGGAGAAGGCATGGTTCCTGGGAAGAGCAGAGCAGCAGGTCCTACAGCGGCCTTGGATCCTATCGCCAGTTGCAACAAGGAGGCTGTTTGAAAAGGAAAAGCCTGTTGGGCTCCACCAAAGAGCCGTGGAGACTCTTAGCACACCACCTCTGCTCCGTGAGCGAGAGTACGGAAAGGAAAATGAGGAGAAGAAGTTCACCTTCATGGTTATGCATCAAGGTCTGGCAGGTAGGGAAAAAAAGATCGATTTGACCATAAATGAAATTTAAACTTTTTTTTTTTTTTTACTTATTGTTTGGTTCGTGTAAAACTCACCGTGACATTTTAGTCATCTTACTATTGACACTCCACAGAGAGCACCAACCAGTCTGCTGTTCACAAGGCACATCCCGAGCCATGAAACATGCTGAAGGTGTCTGACCTCGTTATCGATGAGGTACCCAGCAATTCTAAATGCTCAGACAAAGCTAGGGTTGAGTTCTGATGAATTCAAGATACAGCAAACAGGGTCACACTTCTCACTATTTCACAAACTAGAAATAAGTAGATGAGTTACCAACCTGTGACAATAGGTTCAGTTTGAAAATTAACTTCCATGCCCATACCATTTACATAAGTGATGTGAGAATAGCTGTTACATTAATCCCATTTCCTTACCATAAGTTAGTGTGGTTATTAAAAAAAAGGGACTCCTTCCTTTCCTCACATGCTGCAGCTGCTAGAACTACTCAGTCAAGTTCTCACGGAGAAGTAACAACAGAAAAACACCTCTTAGGAAAGCTATAGAATAGAGATCTCTTCTCATTAAATCAGATCTAGCTCTTGATTAAATATGACTTATTTATTTCCCATTTATGAGTATTTTCTTCCAAATTCACCCAGAAGCAAGAACAGGAGCAGGTTCAATTAAGAGCTTCTAATTTAACGCTGTTTGATTTTTGACATGCATTGATTTGCCGTTATCTTGCTGTGACTTTGCAAACTGAATAGTGCTCTTTAACAGTCCTGTTCTGCTTCACTTTGCATCCAAACACCCCTCCTTCAGAAGTATTTGTCATCTGCTTGGTTATTAGATGCCTAAAGCGAGCTCTTCAAAGATCAAGAGCATCGACTCTTTGCCCAGGAGCAGCGTTTCACTTTTCTATACACCTGTATCACCTCCATCATACCATCCAAATTCACAGGCCCAGCGAAGAACGAGTCAAACAGGAATTAATAAGCCGAAAATTACATTTGACAGAGAACCTGCAAAAGCAGCATCTGAATCCTCTCTAGAATAGTTACCCTTCTTTCCTTTGCACTAACAACAACAAAAAAAATTGCATTAATTGACTAGGGGTAGCAGATGTAGCTAATTTCAGAGTGACAGAGACAGGACTGGGATAATGCTGGTAAAAATTGCTTTCCTTGAGATGCAAGAGAAAGTGGTAAAGATGTTTGTTTACCACTGTTTTTTTTCCAATTTGTTTTCCTGTTACTGTGCGATTCTCAGACCACGTTACTGGCTTTATTTCCCAGAGGTAAAATGGGAATAAAAAATATAAATTACTATATATTTTTAATTTCTACTTTTAACTTTCTTCATTATACTTCCTCATCTCTAACCCAATTTGGTTTCAAGGTGCTTTGCTGTCAGGTTCCTGCTTCTTCTCCACGGAATCTCTGCAACTGCTGCTGAAAGCCCATGAAGAAAGAAGCCCTGTCTGTCACCAGAGAGAAGAGGATGTAAAAGCACCTCATTGTTCCTGCTGGGAAGAAAAACAATTTGCCACAGCCAGGATCAACCCCCCTCCCCACCCAACAGTGCCAAGCGCACGCTAATTGATTACCTCTGGATGTCTGCTTCCAAGTGAAGGAAACTGGAATGTCATAGCTTCATTCATAACACCGTCTCATGGAATTATTTTTTCCGGATTCCTGGGAAGTTGAAATATTTGAGAAGAATATCAGGAACTGTTGTTGTAGCCGGCT
This sequence comes from Baryphthengus martii, assembly GCA_013396935.1. Taxonomy (NCBI): domain Eukaryota; kingdom Metazoa; phylum Chordata; class Aves; order Coraciiformes; family Momotidae; genus Baryphthengus; species Baryphthengus martii. Next base: position 33,710 of record VWZK01008983.1, on the reverse strand, counting down.
TGGGGAGTAGATAATTGCCTTCCAACTCTAGTCTTTCAGGAAATGATGTGAGTGTTGCATTGTTCCTAGACGGGGGCAGCGATGTTTTTTAACGAGACACATCCACATGTATTTTCAAAAGAAACAAAACACTACAAAAAAATGCACGGTCTGAGCCACTGCACCCGACCAGACTTTGTGAATCTGGCCTCGATAAGAGGTTGGCCCAGAAAACGTGTCCACATTGCACAGAGCTAAGAGCATTCTTTAGAAGGGATGTAAGCAACACTTTTTCTTGACCAAAAAAAAAAACCCTCAACAAAACCTCAAACAAAACCCTTTATGATGTGGGAGTAAAAAAGCTCATTATGTTAAGTGATATCAAACAGGATCAGAAAAGACCCTGGGGAGAAATTACACATTTTTTTATTGGATTCTGTGGGACAAACTAGTCTGGGAACTTGAAAGCAGAGGGAAGGTGCACATGGAAATCACATCATAGATGAAGAATAATTCCTTACTGGGTGAAAATGGTTTGGAAATAATTTTAAGATGAAGTTTTTTTTTTGTGGCAGCGGTTTCAAAGGGAGCCTACTGAGGCAATGACCTACAGTAGCACTAAGACAAGAGCTGCTGGATAATCTCCTTGCCCAGGCAGGTGGGCTTAGTCCAGCTTCGTGTCGACGGACAAAACAGAATCAGTGCTGAAACTTCTAACAAGAGGATCAGTTTGAAGCTCTTATTTTATTCAGACTGAGGATAGAGGCCAAAATTTACCTGTTGTTTTTTTTTTATTTTAATTTCATTTTTGATAAAAGTAAAATTGAGCCCGGAGAGAGTGTGAAGAGGAAATTATTTCTTCAGGAGAGCCTGCAAAGGATACAGGGACAGTGCATAGCAACTCTGCTACGACTTTTCCTGCTCCAGTTTGACCACCACACACTTCTCCAGGAGTGGCATGTTTCAAAACCAAACCAACTGAAGGAAAATTTTGCATTTTTGTGATCCTGTGGGGATGGAAACTGTCACCTCAGTGACAAACACCAGCTGCTGTCGTACAGCAAGGTGACGTCGTGGCTACATCGTCTGTTGCCTCCCGACTTCAACGTCTGGCTAAGAAACAAAAAGTTGATAGATAAACAGTTTTATTACACGCAATTCCACCTGCTCAGGGATGTTTGAAAGGAAATTGCACTTGTAGCGCTTGCAAGTCACAGCTGCAAAAAAAGTCAAAATAATACAGGAAAATCCAAGTCACCCCACATTTTTTATATATATATCTATATCTATAGTGGTTTTTTACAGCCAGCCTGATTTGGGCCCACTTCTGGCTACATAAATATGCAAAAAGCCTTACACAAAATGAGAAAAAAAGTGCTGTCCTACATGAGGTATCTGTGCAGGGTTTGTATTCGGAAGAATACAAAGAATTCAACATATTTGAATTCAAGAATTCAACAAAGGAATTCAACATATTTGCCTAAATATGAGCTCCTCTGAACTTGCTCGGGACACAGATATCAAAGTCCTACTACCTCTGAGATCTTCTTGATTCCAGAAAACTTCGCTCCTGTTGTGCTGCTTATTCTGAAAAAAACTGTGAACCATTTAGATTTCAATAGTTTAAAGGATAATTCCTCCTTGGGATTCCAACCAGTAATAAGTTGTTTGAAACCAAACTGCTAACTTGGTGTACTACTGTCATTCCTCTTTACTATTTTTAATATTGTTTAGTAACTATTTTCTAAATTATGCTTAGTTTTCTCTCAAATCAGTACACTGGCAGGATGCACAGCATTTCCTATTTATGCAATTCAGCTTCGACACTTTGCAGGTGACATAGTAAATATTGGAACAGATTTAGAGCCATCTGGAGAGGGGATTTTCAGGAACCGGAATTTATTTTAATGACAGCTGAAAACATCTGGAAAGGAGAAACTTGGGTCCACTCGTAAAGGACTTCCTATGACCTCCAGCAATCCAGAATTAAATTTCCCAAAGCTAAAGCTACTAAGAAGTGCTTTGGATGTTCTAGAAGACGTTATGGCAAGAGTAGTTTTTACAAAGTCTGGTTTGGGAGAGCACTGGACAGAGGTACCGTCCCGCAAGCTTGGACATTTATTATTATCACAATTAACTCAAAGACAATTTAAAATGCTTATTTGGGTCTTGTAGTGTTTGCTGCAGCAAGAACAAAGAGTGTTTCCTCCAAATTACAGAATATTGGGACTGTAGGTCATGAAATGCTGGATGAATTTGTGGATTATGTCCATCTCAGAACATTAGTCCTCAGTAACAAGTGAAAGCCATAGTGTTCTGGCTCTCACTAAATTCCGCTACAGCAAGTTAAATGCAATGCCTTAGTAAAAAAACCAACAGTGATAGCTGCAGGTCTCCTTGTATCCACCCAGGGAGTCATTACTGGAGGAGACTGAGGAAGAGTTAAGGTTTTATTTCAAATTTCAGTTGTCAAATACATTATTATTCATCCTTTGGTACAGTGCTCTTGAAAGTTCCTATTGAAAGGGTCAGCTTTTTCTTCACATAGTTAAATAAAAATCTGAGCTGTCCAGGTTCTGGTTTGGCTCAGATAAAGCTTTGGCAAGTGAGGACTGGCATCTGAAATCTCTACCTGATTCCTTTACTACTTTGAGAAGTTTATTTAATCATAAGCAATTAAAATAATTGGCCTGTTTACAAGTGGATGGCGTGATAATTTTGCTGACAAAATTTTCTGCCCAAGACCCCACTTCTTAGATTACGGCAGTCTCAATGAAATAAGCAGAAATGTTTGCCTCGAACTTTCAGAGAACCTCACCTGCTGATCGGTGGCAGCTCTTGAAGGTTTTAATCTCTGAGATTAAAATAATCTCTTCAGATTATTATAAATCTTAATTAGAACACGTAAGTGATGTGACCAACATTGTTCAGATCAGCCCACACCCTATGAATAATTTTGAGGGAGCTCTTTTGAAGACTAATGGGGCAAAACACTGCTGCTAAGTAGCGTCATTTTTTATTGAAAAGATGTGGTTTCAGCCCCAAGGTGTCTCGTACTTACACAAGACACTGTGTTACAACTGAACATAAGAATTTACACTCCCTATGGGATCTAACCCCAGGATTTCTGACCTCCCTTCTCAGGCTTGCACCGACACCTGCTGGGGAATGGTTGTAAATCGCAGCTGAATGTTTGTAATCCAGCGATTATTTGTAACTCTTCAGCCAATGTTTGTAAACCTCCAGGGAATATTTGTAACTACTCAGTGAATGTTTGTAAAACTCCAGTGAACGTTTGTAAATCTCAAAATCCACAGCCTTGAGATTTAGGAAGCTTTTCCCCAGGTACTATTCAATTCATAGTCTGATTGTGACGGCCAGGCATTTGCTATTTGACTACTGAAACAAAAAAACCCTCTGATTTTGGAGGAAAGATTTAACAAGCCATAAATGAAAATATCAGAGAAGACACAACGTTCCAGCTCTAATTACGGATTTTTTTTTTCTATCCAAAGCATTACCTACTGTTAGCATAGAAAGAAGCAGAGTAAGAGCAAATAAATCACTGTTCTCTTTCCTAAGATTAAAATAAAAGCACGTGATAGGCTTTAGATATAAAACGTTCCAAGAAGAACAGCACATTTGTACACTGCTAAGACTTAGGGTTAGTTAAAATGTTAAAATGAAACCAAACCCTTAAGTATTTCATCAGCTCCTCAGCAGAGCAGCAGCAGATTTCAGAGAGCAGGGCCAAGGCAGATACAGGTTTCCTGCTATGAATTCATTACAACAGACTCAAAATATTCCAGTGATGACACAACATCCAAACCCACTCCAAGTTACAAAGGAGACCAGTTAAACCTACAGTTCAGTAAACCCAACGGTTACTCAATAGTTACTCAAAAATATATACAATAGATCAATAGTTACTCAAAAAGTTATACACTTAGTTCAGTAAATGGATGGCTCAGCTCACCTGCCATAGTAGAAGTGGAGTGTTGAGGAGGACCCTTCCCAGCTCCTCTTGGAATCCAGCGCAAAGAGGGATTAAATAAATCCTCAGTATTTTTAAATGATGGAATTCAGCCTTGTCAATATCGCAAGTAAAAGGTAAACCACTTCCTTCATGCATCAGTGACATAAAAACAACTTTTAAATGATTTATTTTCCTCCCAAATGAGAGAGATCACTGAATTGTAAGAATTTAAATATTATAAAGTCCCACCGTGGAAAACTGTTGTGCCCAGACAGCCCATAATCCCACCTCGCTAAAACACTGTCCCTGACCCCCTGGGCTCATCCCCAGAAGCATGGGCAGCAGGGCCAGGGGGGATCCTGCCCCTCTGCTTCCAGGGCTCTGGGGAGACCCCCCCTACAGGGCTGGGTCCAGCTCTCGAGTCCTCACAACAGGAGAGACAAGAACCTGTTGGAGCGGGGCCAGAGGAGCCCCAGCAATGCTGGGAGGGCTGGAACCCTCTGCTGGGAGGCCAGGCTAGGAGAGGTGGGCTTGTGCAGCCTGGAGAAGAGAAGGCTCCAGGGAGACCTTCTGGGGGCCTTTCAGGGCTTCCAAGGGCCTGTCAGAAAGATGGGGACAGACTTTTGAGCAGGGCCAGTTGGGACAGGACAAGGGGTGATGGTTTGAAACTAAAAGAGGGAGATTCAGACTGGAAAGAAGGAAGAAATTGTTGCTGCTGAGGGTGGTGAGAGCCTGGCCCAGGCTGCCCCAAGAGGTGGTCACTGCCCCACCCCTGGCACCATTGCAGGGGAGGTTGGCTGGGGCTCTGAGCAACTCCTACATCAAAACCTACAGCATATCATAGAAAAACCTTGAAAGGCAGATAGAGACTAGGGAGAAAAGCATTTTCAAATGGTCTTCAGCATAAAAATACCCGAATCATTCTAAAAGAGCAACACAATTTCAGTGTTTAGGCGTATTATTCTAGTAGTATTCCAATGTTACTTATTTCAATATTTAGAAGCTTTTCAAAGAATCAGGAGCACACACCCTGGAAGATTTTGGAAATAGCGCTTTATTTTCCAGTGAATATCCAACTTTATCATTGATAAAGAGCCCTCAAATTGACAAAACTCTAAAAATCTACAGCTCCAGTGCACAGCTAATTAGATATCTAAATCTTAGTAAAAGTTATCAGTGCAAAAATACAAATGAACTCCGTACGCAGTTAAACGCATTTCGTTAGAAAGATACTTCGGCTTTGAGCACATTGACAAAGAATCTGGCAAGAGAGAAGCCATTTACAGGCTGTGCTCAAGAAGATGAAAACTATTCCCTCAAATTCTAAAGACAGGCAAGAACCTTCTTTTTTTTCCTTTGTCAATGACAGTCAGAGCGTAGTTACAACATTCATCACCATTGAAAAATATCACAGGGGTCACCTTCTACTCCAGCAGGGGTTGTTGGAAAAGAGGCTTTCCTATTTTTCATCTGTGGGATACTCTGGAGCCACCTATGGGTTTTTTTTCCCCACTCACAAAAGAGAATGAGCAAGGTGCCAGCAAGCCCCAGTGTCGGCAAGTTCTCCTCTTTCCAGTCCAGATATACGATGATGATTGATGGAGCTGTTGGGCCGATGGCAGCGGGGCAGAGCAGCTTGGCTGGAATTCCATGTTCTTGAAAGAAATCTCCGTGGCTTATTCCATCTCCTCCCTTACCTTCAATCACACTATCAACACGCTGCCAGAGACGCAGCTTTGACACCGAGCCATAAACTTACACAAGCCACCTTTGTTGGCTTAGTCCTGTTACAAGGCAGGTAAAAAGGGGAAATTCTGTTTCTTTTTACCTGATTCCATTCTATATCAGACACCAGTTAAATCATGGAAAGATATTTCCTGGCCTGAGAGCTCACAACAAATTTCATTCAGGTACTATGCCCCCTTTTGCTTGGTCAGTGAGCTGATCAGGGTAACTTCTTCTGTTATGCTGATGTTAACTGCAAGTTTTAAATAAAAAAAAAACAAACCAGAGAAGTTTCACACCCCTTGTACCAGTCAGTAAGACACCAGAGCAGCGCTCCAGGCGTTTTCCCGCTAATCCGCTCACTTGTGATGCTGAAACAAAAGTCCTACCTTGATTGCTTTATCTTCTCTCAATTGCTTCGATTGCTTCGTGAAGTTCTGACAAACTTATCCCTAAGTAAACCAACAGCATGTCAAATACTGCAGGTAAACACTGTAGTAGCTACAAAGTCAATACAAAGCCTGATTACTCTGGAGCTTGGTTTGGCTTTGCTTGAAACAGTAAAGCTTAAAAAGAGGCCTGAGACATCTACACAGAGAGAAAAAACTCTTTTCCAAGCTCATCCACTCCACTTCCTAATACTGAACTTGCAACCTGAAAGTTGGAATTGCAACTGGATTTAAAACTCCGTCGAGATCTTTCAGTGCTAAAGGTTCAATGCAAAATGTTCTGTAAAACGAGTTGGGTTTTCCTGAAGTGCTATCGACGAGATCTTCAGTTTTCCCAGGGAATTCTCAGCTAGCTAATGCTGGAACCTATTACATCTGCTTTTCGGGAAAGGGCTGTGATCTCACACTGGGATAATTCAAGTTGCATTAGTCTCTGTTTTCCCAAATGATACGATACTCTGCAGATGGGAGAGAATTCCCGTCGGCAACTGCCTGAGCTGATGGAGTCACACACGGACATGTCCAGTTCCACCTTCCCACACAGGAAGAAACACCGGCATTTCCCCGGCCCTGGACGGAACAACCACGGAGAGGCACTTACGTTGGAAGTCCCAAACCTTCTCTTCCCCTACCCAACCCGTAGAGGAAGTGCTCTAATTTTTTTTTCTGAAGCGTTTCAGCTTTCCATAAGAATCGCAATTTGAAGTCAGAAGCGCCTGGAGGATTGGCACAAACCCAGCATTCCTAGAAAAAGAAAACTCTTAAAAAGCACCATATTTGGCCAGCTCCTTCTCCATCTCCGAGTACTGCTCCCGGAGGCGCTCCACAGCTTTCCGGTGCTCTTCGTCCACCTCGGCGCGTTTCTTTTCTTGCTCTCTCATGAATTCCTCCCAGTGGGCCACCCGCTTCTCTTCGCCAGCCAGCAGCTTGTCTGCCTGAAGCTGGGAGGAGGAAAAGGTGTAGGGATAACAATCATTTCCGTATCAAAATGGAGGGTTTTGGGAGAGCTGCACAAGGTTAGCGGTTGTAGCTGAGTTGATAGCTGTGCATTATCAGCTGTGCATTACCAGGTGTATCAGAGAAGCTGGACTGACTTCAGTAAAGTGAAACTAGCAAGAAAACATCTCAAAAGGTGAAACTGAAGAGAAAATACTTCTTTTTATACCATATAGTCAATCCAAACCAAAGGGTAACATGTCTACCATACTGTTAGTGTGACTACAACAGCTTTTCTGGGCTACAGCCTGGTGAAAAATAAGTAAATAAATAAATGGAAAGACACTTTGGAGTTAGTAGCTCATCTAGTTTGCTTCTTTGTGCCTAAAGATCAGCCTGGTTGTATTATTTGCTCCTCTGATCACTGACAATGCTCTGTTCACTATAAGCAGCTGATGTAAATCTGTATTATCTCAAAGATCGTCTTTTCAAATGAACTTCTGATTGGGGGAATACAATATTCAGTGGGTTTAGCTCCTTAGTTACGGGGAAAAAAACCCCAACAACTCAATCAACAAATGAATGCTGCTTTGTTCTTTATTTTTTTCTCTTCCTTCTGGGAAAGGTCCACTCTATAGACAAAATTCAAGTTTTACTTCTAACGAAAAGCAGCAGAACTGTAGGAATTTCCCATGTAACCTCTCTACCAGTATCTCAGGCACAAGGAAACTCTGCTGGGGGGTGAGCTGTTGGCACAGGACCAGTATCCAACTGCAACTGGGCCACTCCTCTTCATCAGTGACAAAAAGGGGAAGAAAAATACCACCATCAGCTTTCACAAATCCCTGCACAGCCTGTTTTGCGTGACGGCCACAGCAACACCTTCCGTTTTTCTCAAGTAAATTACTGTAATGACCTTGTTGTAAAAAGATAGCAAATGCCGTGGTGAAGGAGGCCTGGGAAAAGGTGGAAGGAATTTTTCCTATGATTTTCCGAATTTTCAATTTGAGCAGATGGGTTTCAAATGAGCAAAGTGGAGCCAACTGCAAAGATTCCAATGATTCGCATGTTCCTGTAATAGAGCCCTTCATGAACTAATTCATCCACAAGTGAAAAACACACTTCCTTTTCAAGAAGCAATATATATATATATAAAAATATAATATGGTCAATGTTCTCAGCTAACTAGGAAAGATTTACATTTCCATTCTGGTAGGTTAGGAGGTGTTTTTTGTTCCACAGAAAAAGCATTTCTTTTTATATTTCAGCTTTCCTTGTATGTCACAAATATTAGAGTCGGAGCTAGGAGGGAAAATAAAGCAAAGGACATAAAAAAATATATAGAGAAAATAAGTTTCCATATATCAGGAGATGGGAGGAAGAGGTAGTGATCCATTAACTTTGCAGTTGAGAAGATTATGTTGCTGCAGAGTTTTAGAAGCGAAGAAATCACCCCAAAAGAAGTTATATTTCGAGTATATAAGGTGTAGGAAAATATGCTTTCAAGTATATAAAGTCTAGAAAAATATTCTTTTAAATTTTGCTATACTGAAGGTAGATAACTCGCTGCAGAAGCAGGAGGCTCTTCCTTAGATCACATTATAAAAAAATAATAAAAAAAATAAGAACCTATCCCTCCATCCTTTACCTTCCTCTCTTCATGCTCCCTCTCTCGGAGTCGATGGATCCTGGCGTTGGCAGTTTGCACTGAAATAATAAATTGGAGGAGCTTGGTCAGTTTTGTCAGAACCTGCAGAAAAAGTTTTCCAGGGATAACTGTGCATGGGAGTTTCACTGAGCCAACAACCCCTGGGAGTTCTTGAAGCCAAAAAGCAAAAGGCAGCTGGGTCCTCCTCCAGGGCTGCTGGTGGGCCAGAGGGCATCACTCAGCACCTCAGAAGGCATCAAACCAACCTCTCAAGGCAGGAAGTAGAAACAGGTGACCAAGATCTACGTGTTGGTTGTGCTTTGGGGTTTTTTTCTTCTTCTTTCCCCATCAAATGTAAAAATAGCTTTAGTATAAATGAGCTACACGGAGAGTGTCTTTACGCTGGAGTCACTTCTCTCAGCAGACTAAGCCCAGGAGAACCTCGCAGTGGAAATAGGAACTGTATTCCTACGTAGGCTTTTTTCCTAACGTATTTAACACTTAATTAATGCAGAATTAAATATACTTCTTTCCCCAATGCAGTCATTTTTCCCACTGACAGATCCTAGTATTGAGAAATTCCTGCCTTATTTATCTTCTTCTTAAAAAGCTGGTGATGTCTCACACCAAGTTCTTCCTCAGCTTTCCCGGTGAGGGGGACTCAATGGACAAGGGCAAGGACAAGGGGCACCAGGCACCAACTGGAACCCAGGAGGTTCCCTCGCAGCAGGAGGAGAAACTTCTTTGGTGGGAGGGTGCTGGAGCCTGGCCCAGGCTGCCCAGAGAGGCTGTGGAGTCTCCTTCTCTGGAGACATTCCAAACCCACCTGGACGTGGGGATCCTGGGCCCCCTGCTCTGGGTGACCCTGCTGGAGCAGGCGGGTGGCACCAGATGCTCTCCAGAGGTCCCTTCCAACCCCCACTATGGAGCATTATCCTCTTCCTAAGTGAGGAGCAAGAGATTGAGCTGAAATAGCTTATAATTAAATCACAAAAAAGCTTCAATGTGACCTTAGGAAAAGCTGTGTTGGCCCGATTAATAAATACCAAAAACTATTCCTGTTGTTTCCCTTTTAAAATGTGACAGAAATGAGAACAAAGCACATAAACAGTAGAAAATTTATCTCAGGATGGTAATTTTCCCAGTAATCGTATTTTTCTTACTGAAACTATTGAAATTATTGTGATGCACCAAGGGAGATAAGAAGGAAAGCACTTACATCTCTGGAAGGCTTCACTCAAAGGGTCCTGCATTGCCTGCTCACACCTGGGCAGAAGGTGCTCCTTAGTTTCAAAGATTGTGTTCTTCAGATTTTCAAGCACTCGCAGCTCTCGGAGGCCACGTTTTTCCTGCCAGGAAAATTGGAAAAAAAAAAAAAGGAGTGGCTGACAAAATCCGCTTTCTGAAATAAGATGGTTTCCCAGTTGATAAATTAATAGTTTTGTCTCAAAGACTGGACCGCTGCCTATGGAAGGGTTACTCTAATTATTTAGCATGATTGAGGAAATGAGTTTTGTGTAGAAAAGAGAGCAATGCTCTGTGACAAAAGACAGGAATACTCTGAATGATACTTCGGGGATTTCTGAGAGAACTTGGGATTGACCAGTGAAAACCTTGTGTGGAGAAATGTGTTGTTTTGTACAGATAATTTACAGTGTATCAAAAACAATGGAGAGAAAGCTTAAAAAAACTGCTGATCACAATTAATCACAATTAGAACAAGCTCTTGCTTTATGACTTACATTTAAAACAAAAATAAATATTTTTCTGAAGGCCCAGCGTTATTTCCACTCTGAATTTTACCTGCACCTTCCTTTAGACAATGAAAAGGATTCTTAAACCTGCTCCAGATGAAACTGGTGAGCTTCTTGCTCACTTCATGTGATGCAATAGTTTTTTGGATCACTGCACCTCTTTGAAAACTTCAGAGCCACAGATAAATAAAGCCACTTAATTAAACAGGCTCCAAATGTCCTGAACGCAAATTTACACTCTTGATACACTAGATGCTAATCTGGAAAGGAAAAGCCCATGTCCTGCTACAACAGAAAAATCTATCGCAAAGTTAAAAAGAAGGGCAATGTTGAGAAGAAATTCTCAACTGCAAAAATGTAAATAAGCCTCTGCTTTGCTATTTGCCCCCTAAAAGTATAAATCAGAAATTAAATCTCCAGAAAAAGTCTAAAATGATGCGAAATTTGGCTAAAAAACAGGACTTCAGGTGCAGTGAGAGGAATATAGGAATTATAAAGAGATGAGCTCTATTTTGTAATCGAATTGAGAATTTTCTTTCCTATAGAAAGCCACGTGAAACTATCTACTGCATCCTAGAACTTAATTAGGGAAAGCAAAGAAAATAAATCATTCCTTCTGACTCTCAAGCCCACATCTGAGGAGTTTAGTTCACCTTCGTATTTTGCTAAACCCATATAGAGACAAGTTAGACCTGTTTCAAATATTAGCTACGATTTTTTTTTTTTCAGGGGGGAGACATTTTTATGTCATTTAAAAAAAAATATTAGCAAGGAAGTTTGAGGTATAACCATCTTTCCAGGACTAATTTGTAAGATTTTAAATTCCACCTTCTGTAAGACTGAAAATCTCAGAAAGAAGCCTTATGTTGACACAAGGTTCTACTTTTCTAAACTTCTGCTGCCACCTCGTGGAAACCCACATTGCACTTGCCAAGCAAAGCTGCACACAAACACTTTCACATTTCCAGCACTTTATTTGCAGCTAATCCCATAACATTCCTTCCATCTTGAATGATTTTCTTCCACTGCATGACGATTACTTTATTTCATGGCACAAAAAGTAAACCAATCATTCACCTACCTCAATATTCCTGCCCGTCTCTTGCAGGAAAAATATTTATACTGTTTTCAAAACTTTTGAAATAAAAAGATCTAAATTCCTGCCTTGTTTACTAGAGATGCAGACAGATGGTACAGGGATGGTATTTTGGGCAAGAAATACACATTGAGTGCCTCTCATACATACATATTATCATCTCCAAAGTCTCAGGCCCTGAAGGTTACAGAACTCAGGAGATACCAATACTTACCTCGAATTCTTTAATAAAGTAACGTATTTCTCCCTGAATTACTGGTCTGTGATCCAGGAGTCTCGAATAGATTTCCCCAACATCTAGAAGATGAATGGAAAAAAAAAAAGTCCACTACATTATTACATTTAAAAGCACTCTGATAGCATAGCAAGTAAAGACTATTTCACAAAATAAACAGTGTAGAGCCAACAAGCTCTTTAAACTGGTACTGAACTGGCACTACTTTCTCTCCTGGCCCAGCTGTTGGAGGTGCCCTGGGCCTCTCCCTCTCTATTGTGTCCATGTGTGTTTGTTCAACACCCAGAGTCTCACTCCATTCAAAAAAAGGCCAGAACCACAGAATCCCAGCCTGGTGGGGGTTGGAAGGGACCTCTGGAGATCATCTGGTGCCACCCCCCTGCTCCAGCAGGGTCACCCAGAGCAGGGGGCCCAGGCGGTTTGGAATGTCTCCAGAGAAGGAGGCTCCACAACCTCTCTGGGCAGCCTGGGCCAGGCTCCAACCCCCTCCCATCAAAGACACTTTTTCTCCTGTTCAGATGGAACCTCCTGGGTTCCAATTGGTGTCTGGTGCCCCTTGTCCTTNAGAACCACAGAATCCCAGCCTGGTGGGGGTTGGAAGGGACCTCTGGAGATCATCTGGTGCCACCCCCCTGCTCCAGCAGGGTCACCCAGAGCAGGGGGCCCAGGCGGTTTGGAATGTCTCCAGAGAAGGAGGCTCCACAACCTCTCTGGGCAGCCTGGGCCAGGCTCCAACCCCCTCCCATCAAAGACACTTTTTCTCCTGTTCAGATGGAACCTCCTGGGTTCCAATTGGTGTCTGGTGCCCCTTGTCCTTCTGCTGGGCACCACTGAGCAGAGCCTGGCCCCAGCGTCTCAATGCTTGCCCTTTAGATATTTACTTAGAATGACTATTTCAAATCTGGGGAAGGACACGATTGCAGTAAATAAAGTGCAGGCTGAAACACTTCCGAGGTCAAACACTTCTGCGTACAGACGAACTAGGACAAAACACCAGTGAACAAGATGAAAGCAAAAGCTTCCATGAATCCTAACACCAGCGGCAAGGACTCGGTGACAGACTGAAACAAAGCCCCACGGTTNACTTCAGGTGCAGTGAGAGGAATATAGGAATTATAAAGAGATGAGCTCTATTTTGTAATCGAATTGAGAATTTTCTTTCCTATAGAAAGCCACGTGAAACTATCTACTGCATCCTAGAACTTAATTAGGGAAAGCAAAGAAAATAAATCATTCCTTCTGACTCTCAAGCCCACATCTGAGGAGTTTAGTTCACCTTCGTATTTTGCTAAACCCATATAGAGACAAGTTAGACCTGTTTCAAATATTAGCTACGATTTTTTTTTTTTCAGGGGGGAGACATTTTTATGTCATTTAAAAAAAAATATTAGCAAGGAAGTTTGAGGTATAACCATCTTTCCAGGACTAATTTGTAAGATTTTAAATTCCACCTTCTGTAAGACTGAAAATCTCAGAAAGAAGCCTTATGTTGACACAAGGTTCTACTTTTCTAAACTTCTGCTGCCACCTCGTGGAAACCCACATTGCACTTGCCAAGCAAAGCTGCACACAAACACTTTCACATTTCCAGCACTTTATTTGCAGCTAATCCCATAACATTCCTTCCATCTTGAATGATTTTCTTCCACTGCATGACGATTACTTTATTTCATGGCACAAAAAGTAAACCAATCATTCACCTACCTCAATATTCCTGCCCGTCTCTTGCAGGAAAAATATTTATACTGTTTTCAAAACTTTTGAAATAAAAAGATCTAAATTCCTGCCTTGTTTACTAGAGATGCAGACAGATGGTACAGGGATGGTATTTTGGGCAAGAAATACACGTTGAGTGCCTCTCATACATACATATTATCATCTCCAAAGTCTCAGGCCCTGAAGGTTACAGAACTCAGGAGATACCAATACTTACCTCGAATTCTTTAATAAAGTAACGTATTTCTCCCTGAATTACTGGTCTGTGATCCAGGAGTCTCGAATAGATTTCCCCAACATCTAGAAGATGAATGGAAAAAAAAAAAGTCCACTACATTATTACATTTAAAAGCACTCTGATAGCATAGCAAGTAAAGACTATTTCACAAAATAAACAGTGTAGAGCCAACAAGCTCTTTAAACTGGTACTGAACTGGCACTACTTTCTCTCCTGGCCCAGCTGTTGGAGGTGCCCTGGGCCTCTCCCTCTCTATTGTGTCCATGTGTGTTTGTTCAACACCCAGAGTCTCACTCCATTCAAAAAAAGGCCAGAACCACAGAATCCCAGCCTGGTGGGGGTTGGAAGGGACCTCTGGAGATCATCTGGTGCCACCCCCCTGCTCCAGCAGGGTCACCCAGAGCAGGGGGCCCAGGCGGTTTGGAATGTCTCCAGAGAAGGAGGCTCCACAACCTCTCTGGGCAGCCTGGGCCAGGCTCCAACCCCCTCCCATCAAAGACACTTTTTCTCCTGTTCAGATGGAACCTCCTGGGTTCCAATTGGTGTCTGGTGCCCCTTGTCCTTCTGCTGGGCACCACTGAGCAGAGCCTGGCCCCTGCGTCTCAATGCTTGCCCTTTAGATATTTACTTAGAATGACTATTTCAAATCTGGGGAAGGACACGATTGCAGTAAATAAAGTGCAGGCTGAAACACTTCCGAGGTCAAACACTTCTGCGTACAGACGAACTAGGACAAAACACCAGTGAACAAGATGAAAGCAAAAGCTTCCATGAATCCTAACACCAGCGGCAAGGACTCGGTGACAGACTGAAACAAAGCCCCACGGTTTCAAACTCCAAGAGACGAAAACCATTTTACCCTCCCAGGGGCCCTAATCCAACCCCCAGGACCCTTCACGAAGCCGCAGGGGGCTGGGCCGCGCTTCCCCCTGTCAGGCCTCGCAGCCCGGCCAGGGCCGCCCATCTCCGAGGGCCCGCAGCCCCTCAACAGCCCAACCCGTGCCCCGTGCCCGTTCCTCCTGCCGCGGCCTGAGCTGCACAGAGAGGGCTCGGCCACCGCAGGGCCCCGGTCCCGTCCCGCTCCTCACCCTTCACGATGGGCTGAATCGGGGACCCGGCCGCCNGCGGGCAGCGGGCACCGGCCTCCCCCGGCGGCTGATCCTCGCTCGGCTGCGCTGAGAACGATTCTCACACGGAAAGAAGCTGCTGCCACCTCGGGGGGCGTCCCTGCACGGCCCAGCCGGGCAGCGGCCGCTCCCTCCCGGCCTGTGCGTCAGGGACGTTCGGCACCCGGCGCATCGCTTTCTCTGCGCTCACAAACCAACCGAACAAACAAAACTCACCAAAAACCCACCAACACCGGTGATTTTTGTTTGCTTGTTTTAGAAGACACACACATTCCGATCAATCAGTTTGCTTCTGGCTGTAGCAAACATGAATAACAACCGCTGGACGTGTTGGCTACAAAAATAAGTGCATCAGTCTATTTTAGAACTATATAAAAAAGCAAAAATCACATAAAAACCTTACATATTTCTTTTAAAACCATTTGAGAATGCTAAGATATTTTCAATGTACCTCCCCTCCTTATAGACCCATTTGAGAATGTCAGGATATTTTCCATATACTTCCCCCCTTTATAAATGACAATGTATTAACTGTCTTCTGGGACTTTTAGTGATCCATTATCTCAGTGACTTTTAGAACAGCTTGATCCTATTTAAGGTCATTTTATGTTCAGCTTATTGTGGGTTTGTGTTTTCTTTTTCACATGTCTTTTTTTTTTTATTTTCAATACACACAACGCTGCTCAGTGTCTTTGTACGGTCAGTGAAGGAAGAACTGGACTACAAATTGTGCTCCAGCTGCTGCAGCCTTCAGTGTCCTGACCTGGAATAGCTGAAAGGAGCCAGTTTAGCTGGAACAATTACTATTTTATTACTAGAAAACAGGAATGCTATACATTTTTTTTTTGTTATAAATTAGTTTTGCTGATGTTCTGTTCTTCATAGCTTCTGTAAGTAGGAGCAAGTGCCTGGCTGAGAAAAAAAAAGAGTTTTTTCATTTTTATTGTGTGAATCTACTGAGACATACACACAAAAAGATATTATTAAATTCTGCATCCATCATCAAAGTTCAGAAATCAATCATTGAAATCACTATGATATTTTTTTGACAACATATTTATCTTCTAAACCCAGCCTTAAAAATGAGGGAAGTAGTTGAAACAATCTGCCCCTAAATCAGTCAAAATAGTTAGAATCTGTTTAAATAAATGAAATAAATTTCACACAGGGAAGTGTGCAATATTCAACTCACATTATTAAGTTCACCATAAATATAGAATCTAAAGTGGTTTGTCACTCTTTCACTGTCACACAGTCTGTAAATAATTCCATTAAATTGGCAATTAGCAGATAACAATTATCGAAAAACACTATTCCCTTTCACATCTTTTTTTCCCCCCTCAAAACAACAATCTCTTGCAAGCTATAGATAAACATTTAGATGAGTTCAGAGGATTTATAAACTATTGCACTACTAGGAAAGAGTTTTTCCAGCCCGAGCAACGTCAGGTTGGGAATTATGAGACTGCGACAAGGGCAAATCCTGTGACAGAGAACATGTGCTGTTTCTAGGACTATTCTCCTGAAACTATTTCTCCTCTTTGTCTGAATATAGTTTGGTTTTTTTGTAAGAACATGCTTTATTGGCTGCATTTATGCCTGTTTCGTTTGCTTTTTTTTCCCTGCTTACTCTCACTGCCCCATCAAGCTTATTCTCAAGACATAGTTAAAAAAATTAAGGAGGACTTAAAGCAGCGATGGCTATAAAAAGACAATACTTGTGGAGCCCCAAACCTGTCAGCTTGCAGGAAGGAGCCATCAAGTCACAAAAACATGGAAACAGCGATGGCTCGGAGCATGAAAATCAACATATGCAGTCATCATGGATTTTTGTTGGATTTTTTTTTTTTCTGGAAGATAGGCTAAACAACCTCTGTCACTTTTGCTGTGCAACGGGAACCCGCTTTCTCTTTTCGGGATCACCCTGCCGCCTCCCGTTAGCATGAGGAGTGCTCCCGCTCGCCCGATCTCCCGAGGAACGTGCCGAGCCCTGTCATTTCCCCCACGGGCTGTCTGGCGATGAGCATCCGCTAAAAGATCGTTCCATCCGAGCCGCCATCTCCCAGTCAAACGCCGGCAACAGGCGGGGAAACCCAAACCTGTTGAGGCAGCTGTCTGCTGGGACGGGCGGAATCAGAGCGACGGGCCTTAAAGAGGGTGAGGCAGGAGGAGGGAGCGATCTACTTGGAGCCAACAGGATAAATCCACAATAGGAGAAGAGGATGGTAATGGTGCTGGCGGGAAGTTTGGGAGTGACACTGGCCAAAGCGGGCCCAGGGCTGCACTCTTTGGGGGAGTGCCTCGTCACATTAGCCGGGCGGCTACTCTGCTTGGTGCTTGAGTCGGATGGACAGGCCTGCCAGGCAGAAACTGCTCAGGCAGATGATGCTTGGGGAGGACAAAAAAAAATAAAATAAAATAAAATTAGCCACTGCCAGGCTAAGAAGACAGATGACAGCCAGCAGGAAGAGCCAGCCAAAGCTGAGCGGCTCCGATGCAGCTGGCTAGCCCCGGGCGACCTGCCGCTTGGAATGGAATAGACATCACCGGACGAGCTGTCAAATTAGATCAGCAGCCTGGAAATGCTGTGAGAGGTTTAGTTTTGCTAACAGAGAAAGGAAAGTTTAATAGAGGAAAATCTTCCTAAAGGGGCCAAGGTAGAGTGGGAGGGGAAAGAGGAATCCTTCGGATGTGGCAACAGTGAGAAACGACTCCCCTCCTGCCTGCCTGCCGGGTGAGAGCTGATGGGAAGTGTGGGAAAGGCAGGCCACGCCTGCAGGAACCTGCACAGAGCAGCACCAAGTCACACTGGCTACAAAAAACAAAACAAAACAAAAAAAAATCAATCCTCCTTCCTCTTCCAAATCTGTGATATCTTGATCTATCACCCTGGAGCTGGGCTCTGAAATACTGGAGATCTCCTATTTGAGATGTGCAGCAGTGGGATACAAAGGACCTGCAGCTGCCTCGTGACGGCGTCTCTCCTCAACTCGTCTTTTGCAAGAAAATTCAAGCACAAAAAAATAAATAAATGTGCAGAATTCAATTCAATTTTGATAAATCCAGAACAAAACTGAAGATTACCGAGTGAGGGAGCACATGCCCAGGTGTGCGGCAGGTATGACACCCGGCCTTTCCATGAGGGACAGCGGCAGCACCACTCAGTTACAGATGCAAAGAAGAAATGCTGCTCTTAGGAGGAAAACATGAAATGTATTAATCCATTAGGCAGCTGCATCATTTCAATTGCACTTTGAAGTTAAAGACCATGAAACACACCAAAGACTAAAAGTAGTGATATGGTTGAAAACCAAAAGAAAATAAAAAAATAATCAAAAAGCCTACAGATCCCTTTTCCTAGCAAAGTAATAAAAAAGAAAGAGGTATAAAAACTTACATACAAGGCTCTGTATACACACATACAATTATAAAATCAATTTGTGGCCATACTGAGGCAAATTTCCTCAGAAAAATTCAAGATCACGTCTCTATTCCCAACTACAGCATTCCCAAAGCCGGCAAAGCAAACATCACCTCAGAGCCGCAAACAGAAAATTGTAGTAGATCAGAGAGAACAAGACTTCCAAATAGAAAAGCTGACACTGGATTTCTGCATGATTATTTTATAGTTGTATCTATTCCTTTATTTTCATCTCTCTTGGCTAATTTGTTTTTAAGCACTTTGTCCTCACCTCTTCCAAATCCACAGCACTGAGGAGCAGTTTTGATCATCTACTAAGACGAGAATAAAGTTGCCCAAGTTCTTTAACTTTCTTCATCTGTAATTTTACTTGAGTATATTTTATCTCATGGAGAAAACCATGTTAACATTTCTAAGTCACATTACATATAAAATAATTAATATCAATGAGTGTCTTGAATTGCAAAATGCTCTCATCCATTTTAAACCTGAGTCAGAGTGCCAGCTCCCTGCTAGTAATCCCGGATCCACTCCCACGCTGATGAGTCTTCTTCTCTTCCATCAGCTATAATTATAATTTAAATAAATGTGTGTCTGTGAGAAAGGAAGCAAAGTTGAAGAATTATTTTATCAGTTTACTCCAAACAGCTATAACACTTCTTGGGAAGTTTCAGATGGTCCTTACTTGCTTGCTTGGACTGTGTCAGTTGTTAACCAGAAGCGTGTAGCATCTCCTAACTTGTTTTCTGTGTGGAAAATTGGGATGCCAATCTGGGAGGTAAATCATTGATGACAGACAAAGACCTCAACAAAAGCATGTTGCACATTTTAAGCTACTGTAAAAAAAAAAAACAAACGAACAAAACAAACGAACAAAACCAACTCTTTACAGCTTTGCTGCTGAAAAGCCAACACTTCAGTTCCAGTTGAAGTTGCACCAGGAGAGGTTTAGGTTGGATATTAGGAAAGAGGGGTGAGCCTAAGATTTGACTGAACACTTCCAAGGATCATATTTATTTCACTGCTGAATTCTTCAGTTGCTGAAAGGTTGTCAGCCAGCTCTATCTCACCATATGGCACCAACCTCAAGTCCCAGAGGCACATACTTAAAAGACCATAACATGTCAGGCCCCTTGAATAAATTAGATCAAACAATTATGCAAAATAATAATATTGCAGTGATGAGATACGTTAACAAATGAGAGTGTCACGGCTCGTGAAATGCTGTGAAAATAAACTCCACACATCACTGTGGTCCTCATCACCATCAGCAGCAACAGCATCAAACTGTGAAGCAACGGAAGTAAAACAACAGCACAGGATTTACTGTGCCCTTCAGCAACTGAAATTTTAAGAAAGGAGGGGGTTGCAAGGGAGGAAAGTCACTTTCACTAATGCTCAGGGAAAGGACAATAAAATATTACAGAAGCAGAAAGACGAGCTGGAAAAACAGCAGAACATTTACCCAGGCACACACTTCACGCAGACCATCAGCGTTCACTTGAGAGCTCATGTCCACTGCACCTCATCTGTAAATAACACGAAGTATAATCATAAAAGATGTGCTTTGTACAATCTCAGACAGACCAAACCACGCTTTTATGATTTTTCTAAAGTTTTTTTTTTGTGTTTTTTTTGTTTGTTTTTTTTTACAGACTTAGTTGTCCTTGATGATCAAAAGGCATTAGACAGTAAGGAGGAGAGGGGAGGACAGCGATACTGTCTGCTTTTCCCACTCATCTCTCTAAAGGCAAAAATCTCAACTCATCCTTCTTTGATTTTAATCCTCTACCCCCTTAAGCTTCCCCATGAAGGGGAGAGAACTGAAATGCTCAAGTTAACACCTAATAAAGACCAAACACATTTTAGATTTTATAGAGTTAAATATTTTTTCAATCGGCTTCTAAACATTTCATCTTTCTGGTAGCTGAACATCTTTTATTTTCCCCTTTTTTTTTAAAAAAAAAAAAAACAACACACCCCTTTCAGCAGCAAGGAACACTTCTGAAAACAGAAGTGTCTACACCAGAGAAAAATAAAACTGGCACAAGAGGCTGGGGGATACTGCAGCAGCAGCACGGAGTCACCCTGAGAACTCCCAACACATGGAAACAGCGGCTGTTTGGGATTCAAAAAATAATCATAAAGAGATACATTCATAGCATCAAAATCTGTCTGAAAAGAGGACAGTATTGTTTTCAGCAATATTTTTAGCTCTGCCTCCATTTCAGTGCTATTAGCTGCCATTTCCATGGATGGAGGCTTGCAGGTACACGTAGAAAATGGAAATAATTCTTATTTGCAAGAGTATATATAAAACCAAACAATTTGTAAATGAGTGTTTCCTTTTCCCAATCCCTGACCGAATGCACTGATGATTCCCACTCAGGCTCCCCTTTAAAAACTGAAAATGGCTCATAACAGCAGAATTTCGTAGAGGTGTAGCTCTAAGTCTCATTATCATTTGCTCCCAGCCCTAAGTATTTTTCAGTTGAGTTCTTATTGTTGATGGCTTACAATTTTTAAATTTTTAAAAATTTTTTTGGTCAGCTGGTCGTTTTTTCCCCTTCTTTTTTATTTCAAGACCTTGAAGCTTGGATTTGCGGTCATGTGGAAATACCCTATGAAGTGCTACCTATGCAAAATCTTAAAAAACACCAACTTGGTTATCCAGTTTGAAAGAAAATGCTTCTAAAATCTAAGTAATAGCCCATACACCAGAAAATGAAGTAGTAAGTGAACTAACATTTAAAAATAAAATAATAATTTTCTTTGCTGAAGAAAAACTAAAAAGTTAAGACTACAGTTTTAAAATAATTTATTCAGTCACATAAATACTTTGTAACATCTGCATGTTCCCTTATTCACATCCTTGGCACACAATATAGCTCTTAACTTTTACAAAACTAGTGTAAACATCCATGGAAAAATAAAATGGAAAGGAAGCAGTAAAAATTCAATAAATAAAGGAGTGAATAGCTGAAGGAAAAGTATTTCTTTCCTACAGAGACCATGTAATTACACTTGGATGTCTCATATTTGGAATCTTTTTAAAATAACAGTGAATTAAAACTCAATTTCCATCTTTCTACCATTGTTCTATTTAATCAGATCCACGATACAATTCTGGAACTAGGTCCATTTCAGGAGCCAGGAACAGCAACTCAAAATGATTCTATTTGAGGCATCGAGAGGTTTGGTTCACAGACAGAAGATTACAAACCAGGATTTGCAAGTTAGTGGCTTTTTTGGGGGACAGCAATTTCTAAACTCCCAACCATCCTTCCACCACGACATTAAAATCCCCCCTTAATGAGCATTAGTGTATAATCTGTTCTTGATAAAGATGACGTTGGACAGATGTTGCCGGACACCTGGATAATGCTGGATGTGGTTGAACCACCGCGACACGTTGAGGTATTTCTCCTTTTCTTGCACCGTCAGCTCTACCTGCGTGGGGAAGAAATACAAGGCACCAGTAACACCAGTAACAAAGGCACTGTGTCCTCAGGGTCCTAATGTAGGGTAGGGTAAAATAAAAGGGGAGTTTTACAACTGATTGCCCATCAAGAGTTGTTCCAGTTCGGCAGCATTCTATCTTAATCTTGAATATTCTAATTCGCAGCCCAAAATATGCATTTATTTTCAGTCACTCAAGTGAACAGAGCTGGAGGGTGGAATATACATTTGTATGATGAGAGGGAGGGGAAAGGGTGTTAGATGGTTTGCATTTAATTCCTTACCATGCAGGACTGTGGTGTGTAGAGAGGAGTTCCACAACCTCTGTCACGTAGTAGCACAGGAGTTACTAAAACCCAGCTCTGCTAGCTGAAAGCACTCTGACAGCAACAGCTTGATTCAAACAACTGCAGTAAAACAACCTGGAAACCTGTCCACACTTCATCACCATATTTAAAGTACAATCCCTTACTCCTACAGTTTGAGGGCCTGTTGTTCACCAGAGTTCTGAAGCCAACAGCACAGTCCCTTGTTTATTTTAAGCCAGATCTAAGCAGCTGCAAGCTCAGGCAGAAAGGAGCCGCTCCTGGAACAGCTCCTTGCCACAGCACCATGTCCAAGGTTACTGAAGAGCTCCAAGCCTACCTTTATCAGAGGACCAGCTCAGATTAAGTCATCTACAGTTACAGCTCTGAACTACACCTTTCAAAGCCTAAATTGAAGCCAGTGACATCCCCAAAGCCTTGCTAAAAAGACTTCTAGTACTTCAGAGCCTTTCGAGGCAGCTGTAGAATTATTCCCATCCTGGATCACCTGTATGACTTTTCCTTGATTAGCAGTTTTAGGTCTCCTGATTCCTCTAATGAAGTTAGATCACTAGCTTAGAAAATAGTCTGTTTCCTCACTTTAACCTGCTCAAATTGAACGGCAAAAGGGGTAGCCCTCAGAACAGACTACACAAACTGCTTCACATCAACTCCCCTATCTTATCTCACCAACATTTTAACCAGTCAGTGTGGGATTCCCCTCATGTTAAGGTACAACTGGAAAGATGTGCAGAGGTAAAAAGAAAAAAAAATATATATACTAGAAGATGAACCACTGGAAAAACACTGAGGAAAAAGAATTTCAGGGAGTTGCAGGAAGGAATTCTAAGCCTATACCACAAAGCATTAAGTTCTAGTCACAGGAGGTTAAAGTCATCAGCATTAGCCAAGTAGAAGTGAGTAACAGTGATAATGGGAAAAAATCCAGAAATTTTAAAGTCATTATAAACAAAAAGTGGGAGCTATCAAAGTGGAACTCAGGGCTTCAGAAACTGCCTAAGCTTCTGCAAGTAGAAGATAATCAGGACAAAAAAACAACTCCATGCAGTGCCATGGAGGGGAAGATGCTCTTGATCCCCTGCAGTTTGTTACACCCAGTGGAAGGTGGAAGCTGGGCCTTGGTAGGAAGCTGTAGAACCATTTCATGCTCTGTGTTGCTTTGTAAAAGACTAACGTGTACTCTAAAGCCATCTACAAATCACTGAGAAAGTCTGAGCAGACACTAAAAATACTGTCACTAAGTTCTGTGAGTGTTTCAATTCCAATACCCTTTTTCAAAGTCTTCAACTGGTTATGAAAACGCTAAACTAAACTTCAGATTTATTTTGCAGTAGAGACAGGTATTTCCTTCTCACACTTTTACATTGAGAATTCTCAATCTTCACATTTCTCGGATGTAAATCAAAAATCAAGTCTGGAAAACTAATTCTCCCCCATTCTACTTGCACAGTGGAGAAAAAAAAACATCTGAAGGGCAAACTAGAGAGCTGCTCTAATCACGAGCCTCCTTCCTGTACTCCAGGCACAACAAGCAAGATATTTTTTACTTATTTACATAATGTTCTCTATCAGTGAAATATATTAAAAAAGCACTTTGTGGCATGCTCTACTTTTTCCTCAGAACATCACTCTTAGGTTAATTGTTTAGAGATCACTTCCACGGCATTTTTTTCTTTTTTTTTTTGGTACAACATTTTGTTAGATGGGTATTTTCTGTTCTTCCTCATTAAATTAGATAATTCCCCCAAGTTAAGAGAGGCTGCTGTTCTGCTGTTAAAATAATTATTTGCTATTAAAGCAATTATTTTAATAGCAAAGAAGCAGACACTCAATTTGACAGGCTTTTTTTTTTATGTCATGAAAAAAAAAGTCTCACTCTTCCATCACAAGGCTCACAAAGCTCACAAAGGGGAACCAAGGTGGTCATTGTACAATGCAACTAGAGGAGTTTCTGGAAGGGCTATAAATACACAAGGTTTAATTATATTTGCTTTCAGCAGCATGAGGGACACGGGCACCAATCCCCATTCCCACACCCTGCAAGTGCATGGGAAGCCTAAAAATACCTGCCTGCATCTGAAGCTCTTCAGCATCAAGAAAAAGATTCTCACTTTTAACTGAGCCTTTAGATATGAGGGAAAGAAAAAATAAATGGCAGAATGGTCCTTTTCATGGAACACATCTGCTTTCCCATAGTTTTGACTTATTTTCTGCTGTTAAAAGAACATACTTTAAAGAAATTATTTTATTTTAAGCAAAAACTGAATGACAAAATCCAGTTAAGTACCACGTCAAGTACCATTCTTTAGAAGAAAAGTCCATTATCCCGCTACACAGATAAGCAGCATATCAGCAAATATTAACAAAAGTTCGTGGCAATCTGTTTATTACAGGAAATATCCATTACGGAAAAAAATAACTGGAAAACAAACTACTACTGCAGTCTCATTATCATTCAGAATTAGTAGTTCTGACCTGAGGAGAACAACTTCAGTTTGGTTTGACCTTAAAATTTTGACTGACTTCTTCCATTTGCAAATATAAATTTCACCCTTAAGTTGAAAACTCCTTGAATTAAGTCTAGAGAGCAAGTCAGACATGTAGATTTGAGACCATTTCTTTGGTTCTGATGAGATCTTTGAAGTATAAAAACCAATCAATTATCATATTGATTGTTTCTCCCCAGTAGAGCTGAACTTGTGCTGTTTGAAAATACTTCAGAATAAAAACAGAGGGAAACTTTTTATTTTAAATAAATAAAAAGAAATTATACGAAAACAAGTTCATTACCACAGGGGGAATTTAATGCTTACTGATTGCTTGAGCTGTCCTCAAGCAATGCTTCCAAATTCCTGTTCTCTCTGCAATCTGTGCTTTAACCCCCTAGAACTTCATTGCTCATTGTACATATTCCCATATGTATTTAAATAATCTAAGTGTCCAAGAACAGTAGTTACTTATATTTGATATGTGGAGATAGGGAATTACATATGACAACATAAAGCTCATTTAGACAATTAGTACCAAGCATTACACTTTGTGACCTGTTTTATTATTACACATTCTGCATCATAGTACAGTACAAATGTATATTTCTAATTAATAGCCTCAGTTGGCAAGAAGACCAAAACACTACCTGTGAATCTTGACTCTTGTTCATTAAAATACTAATGGATGAGCCTGGACAGTGAAGAATCAGGATATGGAACCTCCCCTGGATAATGGGAAGAGCAAAACGAAGGTGGGAGGAGAGGAGGAATATGAAGACATAGGATCTATACTCAGAGTACAAAAGATGAAACCACAGGTGACAAAGTGAGCGATGGAGTTGGGTGGTCTTAAAAACCCTCCCCGCGAAATGTTGCTCAGAAGGTTTTCAAAGTTTTACGAATCCTTGACTCATGGTGTGTTACTAATATTTGCAATATTCTATTATTAATGTCTGTGTTAGCAAGTAGTTGTTACATCTATCAAAAGCTGAGAGGTTGATCCTCAAAGTCATCAGCTGTAACATTTGCAGATCAATGTTCTAAACAGCAAGAACTGTGGGTCTGCTCCCCCTGTGCCTCCTATTCCTACCTCCTCTCATTAAGGATTTTAGGAAACGTTTATTGATATTTTGCACAAGGTTCAGCTGAAGTCACGGTGGATACGACAAACTGCTTCTCCGGACCACATCACCTTCAGAGATACCACAGCAGCTTCCCTCCCATGTAAAGCTTAGAGCAGAGAAGCAGCGCTGGACAAACTCTCTCCTGACCACAGGAGAAAAAAATAATAAAATAATCACAGGATTTTACAGTTCAATATCTTATCTCTATTGTTAAGTAGTAGTAGTAATCCATTCTGAAACCTTCAAACTAAATGTGATTCCTTGCTGGTAGCTCCTAGATTTTCCTCTATTTCAGATAGCCACCCCATTATTTGCCCTTTACACCCCTTCCGATGCTGCAAATTATCTTTCACAAAATCCAACATTTCAGAAACAGATGCTGTACTAGAAACTTGTCCCAAGTAGTGTCTGGATGGTTGCAGGCACCCAGGAGCACCAAGTCATTTTTTTTACCATCTGTTCTATTTCCCAAAGCAATAACTTGTATCTTTTCTCCTTGATTAGGTGGTCTACTCTAGAGCAAACTCTAAATTTAAACAGACTCGATTTTCCCTTGACTAAGTTTTTCTTTTTTTAAAATGTCTCATTTGAACTCGTACTCTTACAGCAGTCACATTTTTAGAAAGTACTTAGACTTTTTTTTGGTATCTCCATATCCTATGTAAAAGGCAACCCATTCTGACACTCTAGTCAACACATCTAGTCTACTACTAAAGATATTTTACAAGGCAACTATGATTTAACAGAATTAATTCCAAGTGACTTGAACATGCTTTCCAAAGCCCTTCTGAAATGAAGCTTCCCTTCCCTCTCTTCGCCTCAACGCTCATTGGAACTGTTACTCCTGGACAGTCAAGATATGTAGATAAAAGTTCTCTCTCATTTTCTACACTATTTCATTACCTGATCTTTCCTCTTGCCCCTGCCCCCCTTTTGAAGTCCATCTTCTTGAAGCCTATCTTGCATTCTTCACTCCAAGCTCTGCTTTTAATTGTATATAGCTGGTTGAACCCAGCTGGTTGAACTCACTGATTCTTAAGACATCTGCATTTGTCAGAGGCAGCTTTTTCTGATTATCCCCTCTCAATTTTCTTATATTTGAACTTAATTTCCATGAACTTCATTTATGGGCCTTTTTGATGGCACCAGCAGTGTTTCTCCTGTACTAACAAGATTAGTACTTTCAGTTCTGACATGTCCCTTCGGCTTCCTTTCTGTATTTCCCCACACAGTGCTGTAACCAGTCATGTTTCAGACCAGAACAGGTGAGAGTTCTCATGCCTAGAAACACAGGAATAGGTATTGACCTTGTTACATGACAAAGGAAACCAAAGACTTGTGGACACTATAGATAATACACTACTTCTGACAGATCCATAGCTCAATATTAAAGTAAATAAAGTTAAAAAAAACCCTTAAAACAAGTTTTACTTGATATTCTCATAAGAAATCTCTCCATATTTGTTCTGTAATTGTCCCACATTAATTCAGTAGGTCAAGGTCTACAACAATAACCTGTTCTTTAACTAAAAAGAATTACGAGAGTTCTACATATAAAAATAATGCAAATAACACTTACCATGATGTGATGTAACCCATAGTACATCAAAATGTCTGCTAAGGTAAAAATGTTTCCTGCAAGGTAGACTTTATCTTCAAGGTGTATGTTAAGATCCTAAAAAGGAAAAAGTCATTTTACTGCAGTAGTACTAACTTGGCAAGACAAAATATTAAGGCAGTTAAGTTTTAACATCATCCCTCTCTCAATTCAGTCTTATAACCTTTTAAGAAACGTAAGAAAACAGTTTCCCAGCTTCTCCTTGGATTTGGAAGCTCTCCCTGTTAACATATTCCTCCTCTGGCTGAAAAAAACTTGTAGTAAACACACTCCTTTTGCCTCCAAGATCTCTTTAAGCCACTCGCCCCCCCTGCCTGAGAAACAGAGGTTAAGCAGCTCACAAATAACCAACAATTTTCAGAATGTCTCTGAAATAATTTCTCAGTCTCAATTACAGCAGGTTCCAGTTTAAGACAACCCTGTATTTTTCTTTTTAAGTCTAAGGCAAGGAGAAGGAGGTTAATAATTAGTAAATTATTTTAAATTTACATTTAGCCTTAAGAATACTGCACTTTTTGAGGGTTCTGTAAATTCACAGAGATGGAGATATCCTACAATGCATATGTAAAAAAACCAAACCAAACTAAAATGCTGAGACTATAACACATCTGATCTTGCATTTGCATTTGACCAGTTTGACTCCATTAGGTCACCTTCCTATTTCTTTGATGACCTCTTCACAACAGGACTCCTGGACTTTTGTAATATTTAACCATCCTCATGTCTGCTCAGATTTCTTTTATTAGAGTAAATCAGGGAAAAATATTAACCCCTGCATAGTTAAAATGCTGTAAGGTCATCTGCCCCTGGCTATGTGGCTTTTTTTTTAAGACTGGTTTACTGCTTTGTTCATGCTCCTTAGTGCTCCAATTACTTCAAACATTCTGTGGAATTTCATATGCATAACACAGAGGCAAATGCAATAGTAAGAAGAAAAACTTGCAGGAAGAATAAAAAACCCTAGAGATCAGTTTATTAGAGAAAAATCATGAACTCCTCTTTTCTGACACAGATTCTCAGAGCAGCATTTTTTATTTTGATTAAGAAGAACTTCTAACATGCCCCACAATGAGAAGTAACACCACTGAAATTGTACTTCCCCCTCTCCTACCCCCTGTCTTCTTCATCTAGGTTATGGAATTAGGATTTTGTGAAGTGAAAAGCTCATTATCTCTGAAAGTATAATCAAGGCAGTTATTTCCCTGCTCAACATTTGGAATTTCTGCAAAGTTAAGTTATGAAACACTAATTCTTAGTTTTATACATCTTTAAGCAGCAGGCTTGTTTCTAGGCAGAAATATTGTTTCCCTGGTTGCTCAGGATGGGTTAATATCACCCAAAGATGGGTTAATATATGAATAATAAATTTGTTCTTGGAACATACTGCACATATAGACTTAAAATATTTATTAATAAAAAAGCCTAAAACTTTAAAGGCAAGGTAAGCCATTACAGCACAAACTGTTTTTTATTCTGGTTCATCAAATTTTACGAAGTCAGTTAACTAAGCAAATAGAATTTGATAAAAATGGTTCAGTCTGGGATAAATTAGAATTAGTTCACGATGCTGGTTTTGAAAATGTACTTTCCTCCCACAAAATATAGAGAATTAAATCAGAAAATCTAAGTCAAGCTAATTCAGAAACACCACAGTATTTTTTTTTTTTCCATGTGCACTAGGAACATTTAATTCGTCTTGCCTCATGGGTTCTGCTTCCCACAGATTATTATATTATTGGCTAATAGCCAACAGTGTTAAAATTCCTGAAAAATCAAGCCTTTGGAAGTGATCACAGTATTAAACTGAATAGTGTTCCTGTCTTGGAGAGGTTAATAAAAAATTGTACAAAACTACCTTTGAATTTCTATTGCATCCAGGAAATTCAGGTCTGGTAGCTGCCTTTCAGGTACTGAACATCACTAAATTGATTAAAGAAATACAATCCAGTGTTAAATGACTGAAATTGTCTTGGAAGTTGCTTGTAACTATATGAACTTACTGTTGGAATCCCTCAGGAGACTCTCTCAAATTTCAGAAGGGTATTTAAGGCCTAACTGCATGACTACTTCAGGACTGTTCTCGCACCAAGCACCACCTTTAATCAACACATCAACAAGAACAATCTAAGAACCTCTTTTCCCCAGGCCAACAGAATCCCCTTCCTGTTTAACTTAAACACTTATTTCCTGACATTTTTCAGAACCGTATCACCTCAGTTAAGGGTTAAATCGAGGCAGCCTAAAGTTTATAGCAGGACTGAAGTGGTTTTGGCACAGCTTATTATAAATTGTGGCTCTAGGCTCCAACTGTCCCAAGACTGCCATTGTGTATTCCAGACACGTTGTAAAACTACAGCCTCAGACTTGCCTCCCTATTTTAGTCTCTCTCTCCCTGCTCCCCGTACTCCCTTTTGGCATAGTATACTTTAATGGTAGGCTGCCTCTTTTTCTGATTAATCATGGTGGCATGAGAACAAATTAGAAAAAAAAAATTTAATTGCTATACTATGAAATTATTAGTGCTGGAACAATTCCACAGCAGCCCTGTGTCAAATTCTGGCTGTTCAACATCTGCTAAGTAAAAAACCAAACAACACTCATAGGAAATTTTTTAAGTGATAATATCTAATAGAATATGCTCAAAAGGCAGAGATTCCCCCTCTAGTGACACTGTTTCACAGTAAGGAAATTTTGCTTTGATTTGGAACATTTGATTTATTGACACATTTTCCTTTCAGTTTTTTCTACACTGCCAGTGTTGCTAAGGCTAAAACTGAAAAGGTACCAGCTTCAGCATGAAGCCATCACATCCCTGCAGCTGGTTTTCAAACTGAAATGCAGTTCTGCAAATACCCACCTGTGTGTGCTGCTTTCCCTTAAGTCCACCAGACCTGATGGACTTTGTTGTAAGCAAGGAAAAAAACTTGGGTTTGGGTTTTATATGATAGAAGGGCAAGAAAAATAAATAAAAGTTATTCTCATATGATCTTTGGCAGAGACCAAAAGGCTTCCCAAGTCTGTTTGAAAAAAGACTGAAATTATAGAATATTCATCAAAAAGGGTTTTTTAAAAAAAATAATTAGACAACAGGGACCTCTGAGGGTCACCCAGTCATACCAGTGGTTCAAAGTACAGCTAAACCTGAGGGTAAACCCTGACTAGTCAGTGCCTCCTGATATCAAGTTCTGAAAATCCCAAAGGGTAAAGAGTTTTCAGTCTGCAGAGCAACCAAGACTGTAAAGGATTTAATAGCCTTTGCACATAGACAATAAGAGCAGAGATGTTACAAAAACGAAAGCAATATAAACAAACTCATGGAATATCTGCCCTTGGTTAACTATAGATACCATGAGATGAAGATAATTCAGATTATCTGCAGTATAAATTAGAGAAAAGGTTCTTTAGGGCTTTCCCCAATTGATCCTTGTACAGCAGGTATGATATTGTACGTCCTCAAGATCAAGCAGGTTCTCCATTTGGAAAGGACAACAGGTTACTAAAAAGTTTTGCTTTGAACCATTTTAGGACACAAGATTTTCCCTGATTTTAAGTAACATAACATGTTAACTCTCGAAAGCTGCTTCACTTTCTTTGGTTTCTAGCTGATTCAGACTCACCACACCTAAAAACAGTCAGAAGGATGAACTAAGACTCTGGCAGCCTGAAGAAACATCAACCTCCTTAATACCTGGCAGCTCACAAAGCTGTTTCTAGCCTGTGACTCACTGGGAGCACCGAGCACTGACTGTGTACTTGTGGGTGACTCCTTTCCAGCTCAAACACAGTTTTAAATTAGAAAAAAATATACACTTGAAAAAAATGGACTGAATTTCACTGCTGTTTCTGTTTAGTAGTCAGAGCCCTTAGCACTTCAAGTGTAAAGCAGATTTTCTCTTCAAGCCTGTTCCCACAAGACTGCAAAAATACTAATTACCAGTCAGAAGGAAAGCAGAATAAGCTTTGCTGTCTACTCCCTGCCATCTGGCTGCTCAAATCACAGCGTGACCCTTGAGATTCTTTTCTTCTTCCACCTGTTTAAGAAGTAGTGAAGCTTCAGACCAGAGAAGTTTAACAGAGCAGCCAAAGCCTCCACACCAGGGAGCTGGACACGAGGGGCAGTTTTGCAGAGCTTCCTTTATGATTTCACTTTTCACACACAGCTCTGCCCAGTAACTCCTTCTGGCATCAATACCAACTACCACAACTCGCGTCTGCCTTGTATTCCAATCAGAACAGCTCTTACAACCATCTTGAAAGACACCAAACCTGTTTCTAACTGAGGTTTTATCAAGACAGCAAGAAAGTGGTATCTTACACGGCACCATAATCTTCTTCAAGGTCCAGTCACCCCAAAATTCAGTGGCAAGGTCATTAAGTGCTTCTTACCTTCAGAATTAGTCTAGTGTCTTCTTTACTAGAGCCTCCATCTACTCGAGTCACTCTGTATTCCAGCCACTGCTGAACAACAGCTTTCTCTTCGGGGGTGCTTCCTAACAGCTGCTCTTTCTTCGCCCGTCTCACTAGGTGGGCAGCGATGGTCATTAACCCCATCAGCCCGGGACCGTTGTTTGTTTGAAGAACAGGAACCTGGAAGAGGAAATAAAAGGTTGGAGAGAGGAAAAGAAAAAAAGAGAGCAGCCCCTGCCAGAATAGCTGCTTTTTTTTTTTTTTATATAGCCTCTCAAAAAGATTTTAAAAGCAATATATCTATATAATAGAGGTAGTAACATTTTTTAAAAGGGTAAAAAAAAAATAAATTTAAGAACACCGTTTGGCAGGGGAGTTGGACTCAATCTCGAGAGGTTCCTATTATTCTGTGAATCTCTTTTGACTCTTTGGAGTGGTTTCTTTTCAGGTTTCACAGCAGTGCATTTAACACATGCACAGGGACAAACTGAGATATTTTTAGCTTTAATTAACCAAATTCTGCTGATATTAGTAAGAAATAGTATTGCTCCTTCCAACACTGGCAGAAAGCTTATTAACATTTAACTCCTCATTAAATTCAGGACTCTGAGTAAAGATTGTGAAGTCCGCAGCATCCAATTTCTCCCTGAGCAACCACCAGTTTCTGAAATGCTTATTCATTGTCACTGTTCTAGCCCAAAAAGCTCCAACAGGAATGAGCAGCCCACTGGTACCAGAGGAGGACAACACAATCCACCTTTAGCTTCATCCCCATGTTCAACCGTGAGAGAGGAAACTCAACCACTAAGAGAAAGGAATTGAATGAATTTAAACTCACTGCAATAGCCTACGGCCCATCCACTCATTTATGGCATCAAATGACAGAAGAAAAACCAACTAAAATGCTTTTTTTTTTTAAAAAAAAAGTATCTGACCACACAGAGGAGCCCATCTGTATTCTATGATTCACATTCAAGTAATGCAAGATGCAAGTTGAAAGCATAATATTCATTTTTTCCAATTCAATTTTCTCACTGAACTTACAGTCAGAAAAACTACAGACCCAGCCAGCTACTTGATTTTCCAACTTATACTTTATAGTGAGAGCATTAAAGTACCAGTTGGATTGTTAAATAACGAAGGAAACTTCTACAACCAAAAAAGTGCATATATCAATACTCGGGATTCCAATGATAAACAGTAAATAAAGTCATAAAAAAACATACAAAAACATAAGGCAACTCCAAAGGTTCTCTTTGCTATTGTCCTTCTCCAAGAAAAACATATCAAGGCTCTAACAGATTTGTGACACCCTCAGTCCCACATTGCATGTTTCGGGCCTCTTAAACCACAGAACTTACTACTCGAAGTGTCAAGATATCCACTTTGAAAGAGCAAAACATTTAAGGGCAACAGCTCTTCTCTAAAGAAGCATTTCTGATATTAATACGGCAACTTTTTTTCCCACGTAATTAAACCACGTCAGCACAGACGTAACTGGCAGCAGGAAAACGCAGGGAGGAGAGTATTGCAAGCACGTTTTAAGCCGACATTCCTCTAGGGACGCACAACAGGCAGAAGAGAGGTTTCTAGAAGTCACAGGCGGGGAGCGAGGCCCGACAGCCACCACTTGAGGCGGGAGCTGAAGGAAGGGGCTGAGGGAGAGAAGCTGAAACTCCCCGCTCAGTGGGAATCGCTGAGCGCGCCGAGACGCGCAGCTGAGGCCGCCACAGGGCCCTTCTCCTCGGGAAAAGCGGGGGCATCGGGAGGTCCCAGCCCTCCCGGTATGGCTGGAGGGAGGAATCACTGGAGGCGGGTAGGGGAGCGGCGAGGGGAAGCCGGAGGGGAAGAGGGTTAACGGATCTCGGCCCGTGTTCGCTGCCCGCTCCCGCTCCCGTTCCCGTTCCCCCCTCGCTCCCTTCACCTTCCGCTCCCCCTGGACGCCGTACTTGTTCCCGCCCGGCAGGCCCAGCAGCCGCTCCAGCAG
>VWZK01008982.1:533484-656880 GCA_013396935.1 Baryphthengus martii | reverse complement strand
TCCAGAGAAGGGCCACGAGGATGATCAGAGGGCTGGAGCACCTCTCCTATGAAGACAGGCTGAGAGAGTTGGGGTTGTTCAGTCTGGAGAAAAGAAGGCTCCAAGGAGACCTTATTGTGGCCTTCCAGTATCTGAAGGGGGCCTACAAGAAAGCTGGTGAGGGACTTTTTAGGATGTCAGGTATTTCTAGGGCTAGAGATGGATCGATTCAGATTGGACATTAGGAAAAATTCCTCACTATGAGGGTGGTGAGCCACTGGAATAGGTTGCCCAGAGAGGTGGTGGAAACCCCATCCCTGGAAGTTTTTAAGGCCAGGCTGGATGGGGCTCTGAGCAACCTGACCTAGTGGGAGGTGTCCCTGCCCATGGCAGGGGTGTTGGATCTAGATGATCTTTAAAGTCTCTTCCAACCCTGACGATTCTATGATTCTATAACAAAGTGAACCTAATGGCTTCAATAAAAGAACAACCCTGGCAGTTGCCGAGCTCTTACAACCACAGTTTTAAATCAAAGAGGAAGGAAGAACCCTACATATAAACTCAGTGACAAGCTGGAATCTGTAAAGTCAAGGATGAGAATGGACTAAAAGAGGGACCCACAGGTGTTGCAAAGGCAGGCAAGCAGGAACATGTCAGTATTATAGATGAGGATGAGTAAGTGATACTGTGGTTTTCACAGCACACTAATGGCAAACATTAATGCAGCCATTCCAGCACATTTAGGCTTCTGTTGTTTACACTGTTATCTATTTTATATGAATATTTAATCCAAATTAGGTTTTTGATTCTGTGCCAGTAGCCACCAATGCAAAATACAAGTACAGTATACTTCAGGAGCATACCCTGGTAGGTCTGCTGATGAGCTAAGGGTCTTAGGAGAAATATGAAGGATGGTCATAAAAAATGTGAAAACCACCCAAATTAACAAGATAATGAATTCTTTTCTGGAACTGGGAAATATTCCAACACTATGGGAAGTAAAAAATGTAAGTGTCATTCAGCAACTCTAAGATGAAAAATACATCTTAAATTTTAATAAAGATTACATAAAGTAATTGCTTTAGACAGCTCTGAAGACTCGTCCTGGCACACTACTTCTACAGTTTCTGGCTTTCCAGACTCTGATTTCAGCTCAGGAGAAACTCAGTTGCAGTTGCAAGGATCTGTGAGACCCAGACCCCTCTCACACTCTGGAGACTAGACTACTGAGAGCTCAAGCTGGAGTACTTTGGGCACTGAAATCGATCCTGGAGACCTGTCCTTGTTTCACGGCAGGTGCTGCAGTCTGGAATTTCAGCCCAGCCATGTATGAGGTTGAGAGCCCAAGGAGGTAGCCAGCAAGGAGCACCCAATGGGGCACTTCAAGGTCTATGCATGGTCCAAAACACTGCTCATATTGGCGGATGGGCATATACATCAACTTGGAGCCTGTAGCTCAGGAGAGAGGCTTGAGGAATTGATCTGGCATGAAAGAGCCATTGGAGATGTCAACTGAGACCTCAGTCAGGGTCCCTCTGCCCTGGACCAACCCTCGGCAGGAGGTTTTGATCCTCCTTCTTTTGTTTCACTTTCCACCTATGAATCTGATGTTACTAGGGGATTAGGTATCTAGGAGGGTTGCTGAAGTAGACCCCAGGGAGAAGTTAGGATAAAAACATCCCCACTCTGGATCTTCATTGGGCTTTGAGCTGTACAGATCAGGTCCATGTGCAGAGACATGGGAAGCTTTGAGGTAAATAAGCTAGGTACTCAGGGTGTTTCAATAATTCCAGAATGAGGGAATTACAGAGGGAGGTTGAGTTGTAATTTTGGTTTTATGTGCCTAATCTCTGCTTAAATTAAGGTGCCTTCAAAGGTTTTAAATCTGACTCTAATTTGAAACACACTGCTACAAGCTCTTTCCTCACCATCAGCTGAAAAGCAAGGGCTCTGGGAAGTTGTCTGGGGAAAGGTAAATCTTTTCTATCGCACTGAGCTACTGTGGATGCCAAATAGAATGAGGCAGCTTTAAAGGATTTTCCCAAGTCAGCTCAGAAAAAGTGATTATATAGGATTTATGAACTGGCTTCTCATAAATTTAGTAATGACACCATTTCCTCCACTTGCTAGATTGCTTAGCACAGATCTGGATGCTCTGATGGAGCAGCATTAATAAGAAGCTGCGTGATTTACCTTGAGGTGGTATTTCATTCTCTGAAGTTAGTTCACAACTCTGATATCACAATGAATGAAAATAATGCTTGTATAACAGAAGATATAAATATATTCAAGAAATATTTTTAAACTGCTGTTCTCAGAGCTATTTCAAACTAATCTGGATTTCTCCCCTGAGCTCTGTGACAAATCGAGAAGAGATCCAAAATGCCCCGATCACAGGTAATTGATCAAAGAGTCTCTTGAAGGTGAAAGAATTTAGGAAGGTATCACCTCTGAACTGTTCTGTCTGCTTGCCTCATGTTTAGCATGGATGCACTTCATCTGTGTCACTGGAAAAACAGGCAATTTAGCTTAAACTACACAGGAGCGGATGAGCACTGGAACAGCTGGGCGTCTGGCTTCACCCGGGTGGAGGCTGACAGAGCAGGAGAAACAAATGGGCTGTGATGACATCTGGTCCCTCTGACCACAATCTAAAGTCTCAGCTCCAACATTTAATGCCATGGCAACTGAACAAAAGTGTGGTTCATCAAGACGTAGAAATAGCGATACAAGCAATAAAGCAACATATCAAGGTCTTAATGGAATAATTAAAAAAGAAAATTAAAACTAGGAAAGAAGAACGAACTTATTCTGTTCCTGACCAGTACTATTTTGGAGAGTAAACATTCTGAAACCCATCGGACTGGTCTTAAAACCACTGAAAAATCCTTGTTCATAAATACCACCTTCTTTCAAACCTAGTAGCAGTGAAGTATTTTGGTGCAGTTCAAAATGCACATGTGAAATTTGAATTATACTGTGAAAAGTATTGTGGAAGAATGACCTGTTACATTTGCATATGTATTCATTAATTCATTATTTCAGTATCAGACTCAATACATGAAATTACAGACTATAACTCCATTAGGAATAAAAACACAGTTTAAATACAAATGTCTGTTGATATTGTGTTAAAGAATTCAGGAGCTCCCCTGTAACCACTGTCATCTGTGAACAAAACAAGTCAGAACATTGCAAACTCCATTCTTCATCAGAACCAAAAATACAAGTATGTTACCATGCAAGTGTGCTTCATGGGAACAGCTCTCTTAAATTAAAAAAAAAATATGTGAGAAGAGTTTTAAATTGTAAAATGTGTCACATTAATATAAATAAATTTGTATTATTCTCTGAGTAGCTGCTACATGAGCAGACTCACACAAAGGAGCAGGAAGAGTAAAAGCGGTCCTTTGTTAGAAGACCTTTTCCACATGTCACGCCAAGAAATAATTTTCTGTTTTATATCTTAAAACTAGCTTGTTTGGGACCATCTTATTTTTTTGTAAAAAATTTTGGATGCAAAGGTCTCACTGTGTAGAATATGTGCATCATTACTCTTTGGGGCATTATGACTGCTGTGTGAGTAGTGCTAATGCAATAAAAGAAATCATGACTCATTACTAGCTTCATAAGGTGTGGGATTTACCAGTGGATTCAGTCAGTCTTTTGTCTTTCTCCCTGGAAGGCTACAGGTAAAAAGAAACCTGCTCATAATTACTAACCAAAACTCTAGCCAGGAGCTGGTTTCTAAACAAACTTAGATGGAACAGTGCTGCTTAATAAGAGCAGAGATACCAAACGTTGCTTTTTTTTCCCTGGAAAACTGCTGTGGAAAGTCTGTCTTCCTTTGCTTTTCTTTATATTGATTTTCTACTTTTTCTTTTTGCATCCTCAGAAAGAAAGGACCTCTTTTTCTTTTCAATTCTCACATCTTCCCTCATTCCTCCGTAATTTGGCATCCTCTAAAATTCTTCAGCTTGCAGCTCAAGGTAGCCCCCGATGTGCCCATGTTGGCCCTCAACCCTCCAGCTCTGTATGCCCTTTTAGGAGCACCGTATGTCTGGAGTTGCTGAGAGGAGACTCCTACACATAGCAGCAACCAGCGCAAACTCTTCCATCACTTATGAGAGAAATCTTGGCTAAATTGCAAATGTTAGAGCTCAAAATGAGACTCACCCATCCACTTTATCTTGGCCCGTTTGTTGTAACTCATGTCAAATTTTACACTTCACAAGAAATAGAAAGTTACTTGAAAAAACTACACCAACTGAAAACTAGAAAGCAGCACTAAAAACCAACAGAGCACACAGCTCACTACCTGTTAAGATCATTGTGTATGAACAAAAGGGGAGCAAATGTGTCAGTAGAGAAAACAGGTTCTGGTTTCAGGGTCACAAAAGAATTGCTGCGTGTGATCAAGACTGAAAAATCTTTTAAATTTTGAAAAATCCTCCTCTAATTTTATTTCCCAGATATGACGAAGTCCTGGCCTGCAGTGATCGCTAAAGATCTAACACATTTCCAAAGCAAAAGGATATTAGCTGCAGCACTACATCAATCCCAGACACAGGGCATTTCTACCAGGCCATAATGTCTCTGGCATTTTGGTCTGGAAAACTTAATTTTCACTCTGTGTGAGGACCCCATAGGGAGCTTTATTCTTTATTTTACTCTCTCTGCTATGTTAAAAAAACCACATGGTTTGAGCAATTTGGCTGTCATCATGCATTTATTTTCTGTAAGTATCTTCTGATCCGTAGTAGATGCGTGACCCAGCACAGTGTTATGTGAGCCTTTTAACTTTTGATTAAGTTCAGAGCTGCCACATCCCTCTTATCAGAACTACTTCCATCCTCCAGGTAGTTTATTTAGGATGGAAGCCGGTCACAGAAAAAGTGCATAGTGTCATTAAATCCCAGTGGATTTAAAATCTTCCTGACCTCTATGCCCATTGCTGCTTGACAGCATCAATCAACAAGATCTCACTGCTCTTCTTAGTTTTTCTATTATTCATAAGCCTTTCGTATTAGAGTGCCTTACACAAAAAACAAAGGCAGGGTTTACAATCTGTTATTATCTGTCCAGACCTGGAGGCAGTTGGGATGATTGGGAGGACTGTAAAGTTCTTTCCTGTTAATGCTGGCCTCTGATAGTGTCTCTCATTTTCTTCTGCCCCATCCCTTCTCCTCTGTAAAACCTCCTTGGGACCCTTGTTTTTCCAACAGAATACCTATTGGGAATGGCTGCTTGGGGAAAAAAAAGAAGAATGAAAAGTCACTAGAATTTAATCTTTGCATTTGTTAATTTTGCTGTTACAGAAGAAGACGAACCGTTGCATTTAAGCCATTTTTAGCTGTAATCTTAGCATTCCTATCTGCTCATTATGCTTGTAAGACATGAAGAATACTGCATTAAATTCATTACCAGGAAAGTATAGAAAAATTGGAGGAACGGTAACAAAAAAGGGCTAGTGCACAACAGTGATTTATTTATGAAGAAAGATTAATAGCTGAACTCAGGAGCCCAGCTGAAGGGAAATAATTGGAAATGCTCTCAAAGGACCCTCTGGAAACAGGCTCAAACCTCAGACTGTGAAAGTCCTTACTCATTTTTATTTAGTCCTCATTCAAGAAAAGCTCCAGTTAAAAATTAAACAGGGGCAAAGTGGCTACAAATATTTTCCAGATCTGAGCGTCAAGCAAGGCTTTATATAGCTAATGTGAGCGGTGGCCTTTGGTGGCAAACAGCTGGAAAGCAGAACTGTGTGCAGGTAAATGACTTCTCTTGGGAAGCTTTAGGGGCTACCTCTGAACCAGAAAAGAAAACAGCCAGCATCTGTTCTTTGATCCTGAAGCTGAACCACAAGGAAGGGGGAGAAATTCACTCAAGGCCCAGGCATCTTTTGAGATGGTGCATGTTGGCACAGGACAAAATATGTCAGGGAGCCCACCGCTGCATACAGTGTGGACAGTGGCACACCTCTGCTTCAGCCCATTTTGGCCCCATTTAGTTTGCAAATATAGATGTAAACTGGACCCAGAATTGTGTCCTAACAGTCACACAGTATCATACTGCTGGCAGTAGGATGATCTTCTGCTTAGAAAAAAAAAAAAATAGCATTAA
This sequence comes from Baryphthengus martii, assembly GCA_013396935.1. NCBI lineage: Eukaryota > Metazoa > Chordata > Aves > Coraciiformes > Momotidae > Baryphthengus > Baryphthengus martii. The sequence continues at coordinate 650,778 of VWZK01008982.1, read as the reverse complement.
GCACAGAATATATTAAAGTCTTCAGCCAAATCCTGAGGGAAACATACCTCCACTTATTCCTCCCTGTTACTGGACAAATAATCTTGAAAAGCAAAGACGAGCAAACACAGAACAGTATTAAAATCATGTTTACTAATATGCTTCTTTTGACAGTCTCAAAAGACAGAAAATGCTCCTTTTCTGAGACTCCTTTTTTTTTAATTCTGAGTTTATTAACTAGATCTTTGCTGTTCTGTTCACCAGGAATGTAGAGATTACACCTTTATGAAACAACATATAAACATAAATGAACAGTCTTGGATTCTCTTGCAAAAATACTGACTTCTGAAATTCACTATTTCTTCTGCACACCATTAATTAGGACAGGATACTAGCGAGAAAAGAAAAACAAAATATTATCACATAGTCATTATAATTACCCAAATTTTCATTACAAATAGAACTGTGAGAATTGAGGAATTTCATAGGAAGTTTAGTCTTTTATTTTCTGGTTTGTTGGGGTTTTTNATTTTCTGGTTTTTTGGGGTTTTTTTTTTTTTTTTTTTTCCTTAGGCTTTTCATTAATGGAACACATTGGGATAACGAGTCTTAATTTTTTTTTTTTTGTAAGCCACTAAGATAGAAACTGTTTCAGAAACAACACTGCAAAGTGTTACCCACTACAAAATACTGTTAAGGGAGATTTTTTCTGTTCCTGGAGAATTGTATAACAGTTCAGGATTTCTCTCCTGAGAGATACAAACCTGAAAGCATGACATGGAGCCTGGTGAATGAATGTAATATATTCAAGCAGAACTCTTAGTACACATACATTTAATTACAAAAATAGCTACATCTTTTTAAAGTCTGTAGCAGGAGTCATTCTATCCAGAAAGGTTTTCGTGTTGGGGTTGCATTTTCCTCCCTCAGACGTAGAAATGAAACTTGTAACACCATATTTTTGAAATTTTTTTTTAATGCTCTGCAACAGTGTGGTTAAGTCAAAGCAACCCTGATCCTACAGATGAGGTCTCCATTCTGTAAGGATAAATATATACCAGATGCTACCAATATTTTGTGGTCTTGGGAAGAAAGAAGAATGAGATCTCTCTTTCTACTAACATTTTTGGGGGGAAAGCTAGCCTTGCAACACCGAAGAAAGTATTTTTGAATTTGCTTTTAGAAATGAATCTATCATGCCTTCGAATAGCAAATGAATGGCCATAAAGAACACCGCCTATAAGAAAGGCAGGGAAGGGTTCCAGAGCGTATTTAACACCCATTTTCTTGACAACCCTGAGACTAGAAACTTACTGCTTTTTAAAAGTAAGCCTAACATCCCTATAATAAGTGCCCAAGATCTTATGCGAAAGAAGAAAAATCTCAGAATACACCTAATCTCATCACGCTTCCTGTAAAAATAACACAGTTGATTAACAGCTCCTAGGAATACCAGTCCTACTTAATATTCATAGGCTCTTAAATCAAGTTATCTCTCTTCTGTCTGATCAAGAGATAACAGTATTGTCTGTCAAATACGCAGGCTGTACTTAGCTTTTTGATGCAGCACGGGCTGATGTCGCTGTGACATACTGGCAAAGCCCTTTTAGATAGCTTGAGAAAATTTAGGAATTCTGCATTAATACCGCCTTAGACTGTGCACCACATTAGGGTCTTAAAGTGTTACTCACCTGGGCACATGAAAAGAATACGTGCACACAGTAAGGGTTAGATTCTATCCAATAATAGCTGAGCATTTGCTATTTGATGCAGCAGTTCTGGCTTCTATGTAAACACTGTATGACCTGAGGGAACGCTGAAACAGCTTCAGTCTTATGTTGCTTACAGACAAAAGAATGAGAGGATGGTGAGACACTACACAAAGCTACGAAACCAGAACCAGTAGCCACCACACAAATAATGTCATTGTCGATTTTTTTTAAAAGGGACTTCATTGTAAAGAGTTACATAGAGGACTAGATGGACTATATAGAGGACTATAAGCTTTGACATTACCAAACATGTTTGTTTCTCCTCCACTTTTTAGAAACAGGTCTTTTTAAGTAGGGTTTTTTTGACATCTGTGTCAATCCGTTTACTCTGCACAGTTCATCAAGTCTTTATCAGGTTGGGTTTTTTTGGATAATGAAAAGATTGTGTTGGGTTTTAGAATCTTCTGAAGCACGTAATAGGGGCAGTCTTGTGTCAGAACTTTGAATTCAACACAAAGAACTTGTTTTGCTTCCTAAAGCTCTGAAAATGCCAAGTATGTTTTCCGAGCAGAGTTCAACATTATTGCTAGTGCTATGGTTTATATTGGCAGAGTTCCAAATCAAATCACTGTATCTGTCCTGGCCAGGGGGATCTATCCTACAACTCTCAAGTTTTCAGAAAGACCCTCTTCTAGACAATGATTAAGTATTCTGCAATATGATGTTTTTTTAACAACTCTCACTTTTTTTTAGTATTTACATATGTCTCAAGCTCTGCTAGTTCAATACTTAATAAAGCCTGTGAGACATGTATATCTCATTCATGGCATGTTTGATATCTTCTGAAATCCATTGCCTGGGGGGAAAAAACAACATCTGTGGAATTATCACTTTATGCTTTATCTACAGAAATGTCATCCAGCTCTGAAGAGATTTCACATGAGAATCTCTGGTAACCACACTTTTCATTTATCTGCAGTCAATTTCCAGCCTCTTTTCCCTAGCCACTACCCTCCAAAAGCTTCTGTATGTTGGCACCTGCTTCCATAAACAGATTCCTAGATCTCAGAAGTCACCATCCTTCTAATATTAGGTCATCCTAGTAGCAGCTGACAACTCCTAGACCTCATGTCATCTTCCAGGAAGTTTGTTATAAGCAGTAAGGATAACTGTTCAGGCCTAGCACTTGAATTCAGCATCTCGAGAGGCAGCTAGGCTGAGTTGCTGTTGTTCATTGTTTCCCTTCCTCAAAAGCATTGCTGTGGAGTTGATTCCTCTATGGCATCCTGAAAGATAAAAGAAAAAATACAAAACCCTTCCATCTCAAGAGGAATGAAAGTTTAAACCTCTCTCTGCTATTCCCGCCTCCTGCTGTGCTAGATACATCACCTAATTTCAAGCTTTGAGAGCTTCCAGTTGATGCTTTTGCATCAGACTTACTTTTGGAGTTCAGCAGAGAGGAACCTCTTGAATCCCAGCAGAGTATTGGGAAGGAATGAAGATCCAAATGAATGTGAGGCTGGGAGATCCCTCCCAATCCTAGTCATGTTTAAAGCTGAGCTGCCAGTCATCCCTTTGAAGGGGATGTCTGTCACGGGACAGCACTAAGAAATGTAGCAAGTGTCCTTTAATTCTGGAGGCTGTCGTTAATATAACCCTTAAGTGTATAAGTGGTTCCTGACAGAATGTTCTGAAAATTGTTTTCAATGGTGGATTTCAAATGCCCATTTAAAGGATGGAGATTTATATGTGCGTACTTTTTATTAAGTGAGAATTTGCCACTGTGTGTCAAGACACAAAGCAGTAAGAGACAGCACAAATTACCTCTTCTTATTCTTTGTGACTATTTGCTTTTTAGTGCTTTGGACTTTTTTCCCACTGAATGCAGAAATATCGAGTTCGAATTCACAAACAGATTTTTCCCTGTGGACACAAGAGCAATAACTTCTTTAGTGTCATGTCAGATTACACTCTAAGAGTCATGAATTATCATGGCAGTGATACCACAGTGCATTAGAAGGTAAAACCATAGAGTTGTCAAAGAGTGTTTTCCTTTTAATGTACGTTCACTGTTTTTGGGGTGGAATTTCAAGTGAGACACAATGGAGTAAAAGCTAGTCCTCAAAGCTAATTTAAGATTTCAAAGTATTTTTCAAACTAGGATTTAAAATCTTCATGACAGCTAATTTTTGACTGGATTTCCTGGCCTTGTGTTCATCTGTTTTTTAATGCTTAAAAATTTATTTTCTTGCACATGCGTGTTGTAAATTTCTAAATCTATAAAACTGCTTATTTATTTTTATATTTTCCACTTTTATGGCTTTCATGGATGGAATCCTTCTTGTATTACTGTTAATTTTACCATTGATTTAATAAAACTGAAGATTTACTTTAGCTTCTATTCTCTAACTGCATGAGTAGCAGTAATGGATAAGGGGACTTGCCTACATCGTGGAGATGAGCAAATCATTTACTCCCAAATTTTCAAAAGGATCTTCTAATTCTCAGTGCTTGACCACCTAGCTCTAGAAAATCAATCTTACTTCATGTGAGCAGCAAATAGTCACGTTTTTGAAAATCAAGGCTCACTTATTTAAAGCTGGGCACACAGAAAGCCTTTCACAATCAGGATGCATCTAACCGTCAGTATCTGATCCTCGGTCCTTCCTAAATAGAGTATTTCCTTAACTGAGTGACAGAGACACAGCAATGTTAAAGGCACCATACAGAAATTCACCATGTATAGTACAGACTGTAGAAAGACAAGGAAATTCCAGAGTCAGGCTGGCTGAAGAGGGTATTAAATTTTTATTTTCAGAATAGACAGGTGCATTCAGACATCCAGTTTCACTTACACAAATACACAGTTAAATGTGAAATGATATTTCGTAAGAAAAAAGTATCTTAAAGTACTGATTCAAATGTATCACTGCATAACACTGTTAAGCACTTCAGTAAGCTAATGCTTTAATTTTTTTAAAATTAACATCAATGTCTCTGACCCCTCTGCTGTCTCCCTTTTATAAGCCATGTACTTTCAGCCTGCCATATAAAGCAGTTATTTCATTATCTGTGAATTAAGCTGGAGAAAGAATACCATTATTTAAAGTTAACTCATGCAAGAAGTGAGAATAACCATGTTAAGACTATATGTTTGCATGAGACTTGCAGCTGATTTTAAAAAACACAAAAGTTGTATTTACATGTCTCTGCCTTTTTATCAGTGTTAGTTGACCCAATAACATAGGTGTTCCTGGAAATGGAGAAGTGGCAGAGAACCTTGCCAGGAGAGAGGGAGATTCCACGCTTCTCTGCGTGATTGAGCTGAAGGCCCCTCAGTTTTGTAAGGAGGAAGGTGGCAAAGCGAAGGCCATTCTTTGTAGTGTAGTTCTGTGGGTGAAGGGCCTCCCGGATCATGCATGGGAAGGAGTCATGAAACAATGTGAAAAAGGATCAGGTCTCCTTTAGCTTGGATCAGAAAGCAATGTTATATATTGATCTATTTTATTATATATCACTTTTCCTAAACGTATGTACAACCAACCTTTGATACTGTTTTGCAGGGTATGCTTATGCTGCTGACAGCTTCTTAGAAACAGGGCAAACTGCTGCAGTGTCTAGACTGGTACATTATATTTATTGTAATATTAGGCAGAATCCACCAGCCTTTGCACCAGCAGCTACTGCTTTTGCCTCTCTTTTAACTTGCCTGCCAGCACCCTGAAATGGCAGCAAGACATCCACAGTGGCCTCCAGTTTCGTTAGTGTGACATCAGTTCAAAGCAAAACAAAGGAGAAACTGGAAGAAAATAGTTAAAAAATTTAAAAAGGGATAAATTACATCACAAGAGTCAGCAAAAATAATTTTATTTTTTTTAAAAAAATAAACCTTATCAAACAAACTTGATTTAATTCTTTGATGGAAACATGTACTAGCTGATAGCCCACTGGAACTTGCAGAAATACAACTATGTGACATTTTGTTGAAAAAAGAGCTACAAAATAAATAGAAAATATCAACCTCTTAACTAATAACCAGTGAATACCAGTTTAAAACAGAACCTAGAAATACTGAGTGTCACCACTAAATATTAAGATTTCTGGTAGATGCTGCTTGGTATTTTCATCAACAAGCTTCAAGAAAATATGAATCTATTGTTTGATAAGGTTTCAGAAGGCAGAGATCTGCAAGGTTGAACTAAAGAGAAGACTAAGCAGCTAAGGGAACTGCCCAGGGTTTACAATACAGGGGAGCTATGGGTGGTTTAAAATAAGGACTTTCTGGAAAACGATTTGCCACTTATCCGTGGGAGGGAGCTGGGTGAAACGTAACAGGATATATTGGAAATCTGATTTTATGATTTGATGCTTTTGCGATCAGGGTCATGTGAAGACAATTATCACCTGCTTTATTAAAAAATGCACCGTTTCTACACTAGGAGTACTAACGCGCGACTACAAACGATGGCGAGGCGAGCGCAGCGGGTCATGGCTCAGCCGTGCCCTCTTCCAGCCGGTGTTTCTTCCACCCCCGCGAAGGTCATACCGCTTTTACCAGTTCCCTACCCCACAGCTGGACATACGCGTTGCCCGTCCCCTCTCCGTAACTCTGCGGGTCCCAGCCGCCAGTAAGGCCCGCACGGACTCCCCACGCAGCCTCACCACCGCCCTGAGGAAAGCGGGGCTGCGGCCGGGGGCCCAGCGGGCGACAACACGTAACACCCGGCGCCCTTGCCGCTGCCACCGCCGCCTGCGCCGTTCCGCTCGGAGCGGTTGTGGGAGGACCGGATGTCGAGCGGGGGCGGGCAGAGGGATCCCGCNGCCGCCTTGCCGCCCGCGGCTCTTCTCTGCTACTGGGGCATCTTTCGGGAGTAAAGCGAACCGAAACTCCCTGCTTCCACCCCTTACTGAATTCCTTACAAGCCGAGGGGAAATGATCGGAAGTAGGTGACAAGTCTTGTACGGGTAGTAAAACGCTGTATAATTTACGCCACAGTATTGCAACAGTTGGAAAACAACGTTTTCCCATTCCGTTGAACTTTACACGCAAAATGCATTTTTAATTATTTTTTTTTCTATGACATGTGAGAGTGTTGATACTTGACGTAAATGCTTCCCAGCTTTCTCTGTAGTACTTAGCAGGTGACTTTGGAGCAACCTCTGCATAGCAAGCTGTCCGAAAATTATTTTTAAAATGACTAAATTGAGCCAGATAGCAAGAGGAAAATAATTAAGTTGTTGCAGACCTAAGAACAGCTGCTGGTCCTTAGGTTTAATAAGAAAGGTCCTGCTAAACATAGGCACTCACTTTGTTCTAGTTGTAGTTAGCCCCCACTTGTGTATCAAGGAATGGTGTAGTAATTTTCGTGAGGGGAAAGAGGTCAGAAAGAGAAGGCAAACCAGGTCATACGAAATGCTGAGAGTTTATTACATCTATTGCTTATAATTTTGGTGCTTTCAGTTGCTGGAAGTATTTGGTATACTAATGTATCTGAAGAGAATGCAGGCACCGTGATGCAACACTCTGTGGCAAAACTGTTTGAAATTGAACTGCAAACTTGAGGTGGCATAAATGGTGTGATATTAAACCATATACCAGTGTGTTTAATTGGCTTAATAAATAGTCATATGCAAGTTTAATTTTGTAGTTCTGACACTTAGAGAAGCAGTTTTAGTGCTGGTTTCTAAGGGTGGTTTTGCTTTTGTTCTTAAATGCTACTGGAAAGACTGATATCAGGAAGTTTATGAAAACTCCTGCTTTAGTTTTACTACTGCAATTTAGACAAAAGACAAAAATAAGCTTTGAACAAACAAAACTCTTTTAATCAAACTGAACTTTTAATCTTTACGAATATTGGTTAACAATGGCTTTATTTTTCTTTTTCATTATTCAGTTGTTATACGAGAAGACAACTCCAAAAAGGAGCATGAAGTAGTTGGACGTTTTCCATTAGTTGGCCCTTGGTGGAGAGTTAATGTTAAAGCAAAAAAACTGGGGTCAAAGTACTTTTTACAAGGATATCCATCGTATTTTCTACGGACTGATGTAGAAGAAAACAACCAACAAGTTTTTTCACTCTTCCTTAAGGAATGTGCTGTTCCTGAGGATTTTAGAAAAAAGTTTTTTGCTTGGCTTCCTGCAGAGTCTATGCTGAGTTTCAGAAATCTTGAAGAAAAACTAAGAGAGTTCCAAATTTCACACTTACAGCCAGGGATGAAACAAAGAGATACCAAGGCTTATGACATCTTCCACTATGTTATGAAATCATGTAGGTATATCCTGCGCTATTTTGATTATTTTATAAACTAATGAGCTCCATCACCAATACTGTGTTCAGGCTAGTATGTCTTCATATGAAGTGTATAGTCAACTGAATTTTGAACATGCAAAGCTTCTCCTTTTCTTAAAAATGTGACCAGTTAAAGATGGGCATAGTTAGAAACATATAAGGGCTTTCCTGAATTCTGTAGACTTACGGAGTGGTAGTGTCTGTGCTATGAATGCAAAGACACTGGTGCTGGCTTCCTGTAGTTTATTCAGATATAAGGAGGCTTATTAAAAATTAGATTCAGCACTGCTTAAATATGGCAGTATGGCCTTTTAGGACAAATACGTGTTCAGAAATAGTGTAGCTGCTTCTTTGTAGTGCAAGGGAACAGTGAATGAACTCAGCATAGTCCAAGTCAGCTGCACTATCTATGTGTATTTGAATCCTGCCCATCAACAGATTGGTGTGGCTGGGAAGCAGAGTGTGGAGTTGTCCCCATATGGAGATAGCGGAGATAATTCAGGACTGCTGAGGATCCTGCTGTGAACTATGTTCGTGTCACTATGTGGGTGTTTGTTAGAGATTGGATCAGGAATGTGCTTTTGAACCAAACATCCCTCTTGCCCCCGTTGTATTGCAGTCTCCGAGAGTATTGATTATATTCCTGCTGGATGAAACCCAAAAGATGTGCTCCGCTTGCACACTGAAGGTACTCCAACCTCTACTGGGCATTCAATCTGTGGGACCAGAGTATAGCTGGTCTGAAGCAAAGTACCAAAATGCAGAAAGCCATGACGTCTTGAGACGTGTCTTCAGCGTAGCTGTTGTCTTCTGCGCCAATGATCTGTTTCCGTTATACCATGTTCCTGATGTGGACGCAGGCAGTCCTGGGTTGGTGCTGTACAGAGCCACTTGGGAACTGTCAGTGTTACTCAGTACTCTAAATTGGAGGGGGTCTTTTAAATTCAGCTACAGCTGTGCATGAATCTGTACAGACAGGTTGGGTCTATCAACTGTTATGTGCAAGCAAAGGACGTCTTCCAGAACCCTGGTTTACTGAGCAATGTCAGGTCAAAAGATGGAGGTGACTACTTCAGAGGTCAAATGATGTCTAACAGGAGAGTTCAGAGCTTCTGATAGACTTGAGCTGACTTTACCCCAAATCACACATGTAAGCAGATGAAAATTTTCATCGTTCTATGGACTTTCCTGCTTTTTGTTCTGGTTTTGTAATGATAGAAAAGTACTTAACCCCCATTTATGGACTTTAAATCTTTTCATGATCACAAAGAGATGGGAATCGATAGTGGTAGAAACTCGGATCTAGTTTTCTATGTGAGATTTAATGGGATATGTGGATCACTTTTCATTGAGGCTTGTCGAGTATGTTCATCAATTTTCAGGGATGAAACTGCACTATGTGCCTAGGTATCCTGTTCTCTGTTCTTGTAGCTGGCAGTTATTTCATAATATCTAACTTGAATTACTATGCTACAAATTGAGCTTTCTTCTTTCTCTGTCATTGGGCAATAGAAACAACAACCCACTTCCCTGTACCTCATGTTGCTACTGTTGTTGCTGTCCTTTTTTTCTGGTTGTCATTAGTTGTTACAAACTGGAGCAGTTTGTTCTTCAAGCCTTCATGATATTTTTTTTTTTGTGCGTGGAAATTGTGTTGACATTTCACGTGTAAATTTAATACTTGCTTTAAAGGGAAAAGATTGTATTGCTGCCTTTCTGTAGGTAAGATAGTGATCAGAAAAAGTACTTAACTGAGAAAAAATGGTTTAAAATTGTGATTAAGAAGTTTTCTTAGCACTTAATTTTAAATTGTGGTGTTGCTTTTTAGTTGCCAAGAGATAAAACCTCTAAGAGTCTCAATTTCTTCTGAAATTTGTTTTTTAAAGCAAGGTATAGAGCAAATTCATTATTCCCCTTTTGCAGATCCCAAGACTGACACAAACAGGCAAAGCGATAGCTTAAGTTCGAGGTCATTGAGAAATCCAGTGGAGAGCGCTGTTTTCATAAGTTCCTCTGCTGATCAATACTACAAATTTAGAAGCCTCTTTCCTTATTTTGGATTTTAAATGTTCTTCCGTACGTATGTATGAAAACGATCTTTAGGTAAGAGGCAGGTGTGGTGAGGTCTGAACTGACTTTCTAGAAAATGCTGTTGAGTATGCAGTTTAAACCAGGTGTATAATGCTTGTTTTCCAAATGAGTACATTTAGTTGCAGTTTTTATGTCACTCATTTACATTATTTTTTTTCCCAAGGCGGTTCAGGGAAAATAGACTTTAAAGGAATTTGAAAAGCTTTACAAAGAATAGGAAACGGAAAGAAATTTGGGTTGTTTTGGCTGTAGGGGAAGCAGAAGGATGGAAGCCAGAGTCAATTTAAATGGCCTTTACAAGTATCCTTGTATATTGCTTAAAACTTTCTTGGTTTATGGTGCATACAGTTGCAGGAAAGGCTGTACTGATAGCTTTGACTTTTCCGATGATACTGGAGTTCCTGCCAGTTCTTTTGCCACGCCATTTTTGCGGTCTGTTGGATGTGGTTTGTTGGCAAAGAAAGTCTGAAGAAGACAGTGATATGGATGGTGAGGAAGTACATTCTGAAGACAAGATACTAACAAAATTGGATGAGATATTAAAGAATGAGCCGTGGAAACTTGGATTCAACAGGGTAAGTAATGTTAAGCAGGGTAAAAATTGCAGTGTTTGTTGCATTTGAGCTTCACTAGAATACAGTGCTGTTTCAGTTACGTTCAGTTTATTAACTGTGCTTTTGTAGGAGGTAAGCTTAGTTCACTTGGAAATAGGTGGTGTACTGGACTTAGTTTTAGGAAAGGGTTTGGTTTTGGTTTTTTTAGCAGAGGTTTTTTTTTTTAATTCCAAATTCATCTCAGAAGATTTTGAAAGTGGTTTTGTTACAATCATGTGTTTAGTCTCTTCTACAAGGAACGGAAAATGAAATACTTGAGGTAATTGGGCCAAAAGTAAGAAAGCCAGTTTAAACCCCTCAATTGTCCTGTTCAGTTTTACGTTGACAAATGACATTTTATATTCCTAAAACATAGAACAGTATCTGTGCTTTCTTAGTAAAGTAGGTAAGTTGCTCTGTAAGAGGTCCTCTGGTCTAGTGGTTCTTTTTTATAATGGGGTTTGTGGTTGCTTACTTTCCTGTTTTCCTTTGCTGCGCTTGCTGCGTTCCTCGGCTGCTGCACCTCAGCTTAGCGCTCCTGTACTTCAGGTGGAAGCTGGAGCTGAACTGTTCAGAAATGTGATTCGTTAATCCCTCTGCTTCAGCCCCCCGGTGCTTTTACTGACAGATGTTCCAACTTGATTCTAAGATCTCCAGTTTCAGAGATACAGCAGTCTAGCCAATATATTCCAGTGTTTCACGTGCTTTCCTTTAAAAAGCTTTTCCTGATGTCAAGTTTGACTGTTCCTTGATGCAATGTGGACTCATTGCTCTCTTGTTTCGTGTACCAAGGACCTGCGTTCTCACTGCAGTTTGTTTTTTTTATTGCTTGAAGACTCTCTTTAGCTTTTTCTCTTAAGGCTCAGCAAGTCCAAGTCATTTTCTTTCCCTCAGTAGTTCGTCCTTTTTACATATCTGAGTCTTTCACTATTTTGCGGTGGTCTCTGTAAAGATTGTGCATTTCTTGAATTAGCGTGTTCAGAATTGGGTGCAGTTTTCTGGCTAATGTCTTTCCTGTGCTCTGTTTCTACAATTTTTGTGCCTTTACTTAAAATTGTGCTAATTAGATGTGCAGGAGTTCTCCCTAATACCCAGTTTCTGCAACAGGTTTTTGATTTTTAAAGTTTCTGGTTTATTACAGAGGCGAGACTGATAGGAGTTATCATTCCATCTTATTTCTAAATATCTTACTTTCATACAGCTTGGAAAGCATTACAACTTTACGTATGTTATGAAAGGTACATACATTTTTCTATACTTCCACCCTCTGAATTGCGATTTGTATTTATTGGGAGGAATGTTATTCAGCGAGAGGCTAACATCTTCTGAAATAAAGGTACGTTTGCTTTTATTCTTTTTGGGGAGAAGATTGCCTACAGGGAACTGAACCTTTCTTACTGCGAGGCGACGTGGGCCGCCTTCTGTCAGTGTGAACATCTCCTCTGGAAGATTCCTGACTTACAGAAGAATGCATTAATTCTGTATGATAAACTGAAGAATAAGTGTAGAGAAATGGGACACACTTACGAAGACCAAGATGAATTAGCTCGGTTTGTATCCAAGGACATGTCCATTGAGCACGTTTGGCAATCTCTTGAATTTTTGAAAGACCAGAACATAGTGATTAGGGAGAAAAAACTCGTGTTTCTGCCTCATCTTTACAAATCTGAAAAAGACATTGCAACGTATGTCGGTGACCTTCTGTCAAAGTGCTCGTGGCAACTGAATGTTGATGTAAGAAAGGTGCTTAATGTTTCTGAGACATCAAGAGAACTGGCAAATAACAGAACGAATGTTACCCAGGCTCATGAAATGGAAGATCTGACGGAGCACAGTCTGGACAATCATAACTGTGAAAATCACTTCCCTGAAAAGGAGGTAGGGTCTATGTCTGATACCCAAATTAAAGGAGAGGTAGATTTAGATCAGATAACTGCTGTGGAAAAGATTTGTTCTAATCCTGTCACAATCATAAGTGGAAAAGGAGGCTGTGGGAAGAGTACAATAGTTAGCTGCCTTTTTCGGCACCTCAAGCAGATGGAAAAAGAAGTTGAAGCTGCTTCTAAGGATTTTGAAGAAGACCTCGATGCATCTGAGGAATGGAATACCTTTGATCGTCATTTGGAGTCAGAGAATATGTACGCAAAGAAACTTTTGAATGTATTATTCACTGCACCTACAGGGAGGGCAGCAAGTCTCTTGCGTGAAAAAACCAATCTTCCTGCATATACACTTCATCAGGTAAGGAATTTTTAAAAAAATTCTGTTCTGAAAGGCCTTTTGGAACTGTCTGTTCTTGTTTTCAGAAAAAAAACCCCAACTTATTATTGAACATCCTTATGAAATGTGTAGCTATTAATGATAACACAGCTTGCCAGCATTTAAAAGTCAGTGTTACATTTCTGAGAATCATGGTTCAATCATTTGAAATGCATTATTTGCTGTAATTCTGGGGTATTTTTCTACTTACAGACATCTCAAATTTGTGTCTTTATAGGACATCTAGTTGGTTTAGCTTCTCAAGGATTTTTTTTTTGTTTGTCTGTTTTGTTTGTTTTTAGTTAAGACTGACACACTTTCTAGATGGCAGAGCTGTTTTCAAGCATCCCGTTGCCTAACAATTGTGCTGATACCTGCACTTACATGAAGAGATCAGTACCCTGGGCTTGAATAACAAGATAAATTTAATTCATACAGTGCTTTCTTAATTACTGTTAAATATTCTACAATTTTTTTGAGAAAAAAAGTAGAAAGCAAACTCTTTGTTCCTAAACTTGGGCTAAGTCTCTGGTTTCCTAGGTAGTGGAAGGTGCCAAGAAGATGTTATAATAACGTAAAATGAATGTGCTGTGGGCTTATTTTACCTTTGGAAGCTGGATAGTTGCCTATTCCCCTTCCCCATGCAGTGTTGGGCGTTTGCTAATGAGCAAGTTGTAATAGCAGTGCTCTGTTACTGAGCAACCTGATGGCTGTCCTTATATTCTTTAGGGTCCCTACAGAAAAAGAAGGATGCATTTCTGTGCTTTGATGTAACTCAATCTTGGTTATCTCAGCTAGAAATGTATTTGCCAAGGAGGAAAATAAGACTGAGCGATTGAGTCTTCTGGGTCTTACAGGTTTAAGTTCAGAATTTCGGAGAATAACTCTAAAGACAACATTAGAAGGTACCACACTCTGGCTACCTTTATAAGACAGTTGCTTACTGTTGATTAGTGTCAGAGCTTGATCTATTTTGATTTGTTTCTAGATCATCTATAGTTTTAAATCGTGGAAGCAGACTGAACAAGAACAGCCATGGAAGTTTTCTAATGTGACGGTTCTGATTGTGGATGAAGGAAGTTTGGTGTCTGTACGCATTCTTAGTTTAGTTTTAAAACTCTTGTGTGAGCATGCTCAGCTTGCTAAACTTATTATTCTAGGTAAGTGAAACAGCATTATACAATCTTTAATAACACAATGTACGGTGTAAGTATCAGAGCTGCCACTGGTCTCATTGAGTCTCTTAAAAACCCCAGAATGTCACATTGTTCTATACTTGGATATTTCTGTTTTTCAGAATGAGGTAGTTTTCCATCGCAACTGTCAGCATGAAAGTATTAGTATCTTTATCCTCTGTTTAGTAGTGGTTTGTCTTGATTCTGAAAGTATTGTGACTTTCATGTGGTACCTTATTACATCTTGTGACTGGAAGACTTTGTTTTCTTGCCTTAAATTTACAAAAGCTAGTGTTAGCATATTAATCACATGTTAGAAGGGAGGTGTCATGTCATTCTTAATGCTGGGTTTAATTCGGAAAGGAAAACAAATATCAAATCAATTACTTGCTTTCTCAAAGGCTTGCTTTTTGGCAGGCCGTTTATGGTATTTTTCTTTAAATATGTTACTTCCAAAATGTGTCGAAGATGTGATCACTGTCACTGTTCGTGATGAGGAGTGATTTGCACCTTCAAGTAAAGCATTGCCGATTGAGGGATATGAAAAATTTAAACCGCACTACAGCCTGATTCTCCAAACAAAGTGTCTTAGATTCCTGAACATTTTATTTCACATGAATTATGCTTTCAGGAAGCATGTTACTATTTAGAGAGTTGAATATTTATTAATTCCAGTGGCTTTTCTTTTTTTTTTTTTTCCAGACGATTTTTAACATGTGATCTGTTTTTGCTTCACATAAATACCAGTTTATGTTCTGTTTAGGTGATACTAGACAGCTACCAAGCATAGACCCAGGAAACATGTTAGCTGATATCTTTGAGGGTCTAAAGTCCAGAGGCTTTTCTGTGGAACTGCGAACTAATCACAGAGCTGAATCACAACTAATTGTAGATAATGCAACAAGGTAGGATTTCCTCGTGTATGTAAGAAGTGTTCTTGTAGCAGGCCTGGTCCTTTACCTGGAAAATAGTAGTGTATCCAGATTTGACTCTATGGTACTGCTTCTGTTGCAGTTTCTTATTCAAAATCAGTAACACTGGTTTTATAAACAAATGAACAACCCCCCAAAAGAACAACCAGACCTGCACAGCTTTTTTCCAGGAGTGTAGTATTGGACTAAAAAAAAAGTGTGTGCTGAAATAACTCTTGAATTTCACTATCAAATCCTGTCTGTTGTTTTCAAATGAGTTGTGCATGCACAAATCACTTTATGCCTTCTGAAACACAATCGCTTCTCTAAAAAGGAAGTTTTAAAGACACTGCTTGTAAGTAAGTGTCACAACAGTTTAAACAGGCTGAATTACCTTGAGCATTTAAATCACAGAATCATTGCGGGAGTTGACGGACGCTACACAGACCAATATGATCAAAGTAGACGACCCTTTGTTACGCCGAAAGCCGTGCTTATATACTGTGCAAACCAAGCCACGCGCTATTGTGTCTAATATCATTGGCAGATAATAGCCGTTCACGCGCTTCTACCTGACATTTGATTAGCTAGTTATTCTCGATCACCCAGTGCTCGCCTCCTCTTCCATGCCCGGCCTTGTGGTTATCTTTTGGCTCCAGCTGCTTGCTCAAGTGCCAGCTTCTTCTTCTACAGTCACGTAGCCATTGTTAAAGCACCCCGTTAGGCCTCTTTGTTCATGGAAGGGGTTATAGCTAGGATTGCTCAGGTGGGCATTTTCTGTCAAGTATGACTCCACAAATCATAGAGTGGCTTGAGTTGGAAGGGAGATCAAAGATCATCTACTTCCAACCGCCCTGCCATGGGCAGGGACATCTCCCACTAGACCAGGTTGCTCAGATGTCAAGGGTCGTTAAATCATGGTTTCTTTTTATTATTTTTTTTTTGCTGTATTAATACCTAGAACCTCTAAATGCTTTCAGCATTTGCATTACTTTTGGTCTGGAAATAATCCTATCAGCGCATGATTTCTTTTTTAAACCTCAAACAACAAAATGTAGGTCTGAGTGCCCAAGACCTTTTGATGTTGGTTGGTGTTTGAGAATATTCTGCACATTTGCAAGATGTTCAGTACTATGAAGTGTTTTACAACACTCTCACTGGTTTGGTTTTTTTTCTGGAAACACTTCTGTGTTACTCCACGCTGCTTCCATGGGAAGAACTGTATGGGTAAGACTAAGTATCTATTGCAATGCAAAAGCGTTTAGGGGATGAATTAGTATCTTTTTTTTTTTTTTTTGTTAAATGTAAAATTAAGCTATACTCAGAAGAAAGACTTTTTGGTGCCTGTAGCGTAGATGACCAAAATTTTATAAATGGTGATCTTCAGGGTGATGCCGATACTGGATGCCTGTCGCGTTAAGGGTGGGAGTGAGATGTTTGCCTGCCAGAGCCAAAGGTTTTCTGAGCAGTTTTGCAAGGTCTGAGGTACATCGGAGAGTCCTGTCTCGCGGCCCTGGCTAAGGGGCTTGCAACCACCACGCTTGTGTCTGTCTCAGAGGCTCCCACTGAAATGGTAGTTACCAGTTTCAAAGTCCAATTAGGGACTTCAGGCTGAGACAGTTTAAAAGTTAAACAGATAGGTTTCGTTTACGAAAGCGACAGAGAGGTTTGGAGTTGGCCATTGATAAATGCACTGACTGCAAAAGGCTAGTTGAGCTCAAGTAAAGAATTCCCAGGTGACATCTGACGCAGTCAGAGGCGCAGGCCTGAGTTACAGCGCTGATAGATAATAAAAATAAAAGGTACGCTGGATATTGAAGGCGCTGTTCTTACCAAGAAGGTATCCCTTGCTTGGGTGGAGGAAGAGGAGCACAGCCCTTCGACTGTCTCTGCTACACTTTTCAGTCTTCCCCCCGTACTCCTCCCCTGCCCCGAGGGGTATTCCCTTTGTGATTTTTACATCCTAAGCCTGTCTGTCCCTGCATTCTAGGTGACATTTTGCATAATTTGGGTAGAGAGTTGAGTAACAGTCATATCATTATCATACTTAGGGATGTAAACTTTGATATGCATTTTGCCATTACTCTGGCCTTCCGGATTTGTTTGCACCTGTTGAGTTAGCTGCAGCGGGGCCCTCTTATCTTCACAAGACTCCCTCCTTCAGTTGTTTGGCCTGGCAGCTTAATGGATATCCAGGCCCAGAGATAGCACAAGAACCTCATGGTCGTAAACATCTCAACCTTCCTCCCGAAGTGCACTAGTTTAGCTGTATTTCTGTCTCACGGCAAGCTGGCCTGTTATGCCACAGTGATACACTGGAATTCTTTAACTGGAAATACTTTTTCTTTTCTGTTTTCCCTCCTCTGCTCTTGTCAAGAATCTCTCACCGGAAGCTTCCCGAATTTGATGAGGTGCTGAAAGTTTCTGATTGGAACGTGGAAATGGCAATGCCAAGCCCAGAGAAGAAATTCATTCTTATTGCTTTGCCTGCTGGCGGGGATTGTAACCGTACGTGTGCACAGTCAGCTTGTGATCTTGACTTTCCTTTTGGTAAAGCCTAGGCTATTTGGCTGGCACTAACATTTTGGGAAAATTTTAGTCAACTTTGGTTTGTGGTATAAATTTAAATGCTAGATTCATAGTTTACCTCACAAGGGCAAAGGATACACTGTAGAGCTCCAGCTAACCAGGTACATTTTGAAACATGGGGGTGATACAGCTTCCAGTAGTGTAAACAAATGTGATTCATTGATTGTCTTTTTATGTTGTAGCGGGAACTGTCGAAAGACTAAGGACTAAATTTCATAGAGGTGAATCGTTTGAATAAACAGCAACTTTAACGGGATGGTGTGTGGGACAGGAATGTGCTCCCAACTCTAGAATCAAGTTAGGAAAGTGGAAGCAGAGGGGACACCAGTATTTCTTCACAGATGCTTTGGGGTCAGGTTTTAGGGCTATTGGGTTTTGTTTTTTTTTTTTGTTTTGTTTTTTTTTGACCTCTATTGGGTAAGTGGATTGAGTACTTCACACACATCGAAAAGCTTCAAGGGGCATATGGGGGAAAAAATTGTGTGACTAGTAGCACCTTGTCTTACTGTAGTAACTTACTCAGCAAACAGAATACAAAAAGCAGATTTCTTCTGCGAAATTTAAATGTATAGGCCTGTGGCTTTATAATGTTCTATCTTTTCCTCTTTAATGTGCTGTATCCAAACATTATTTTGCATGAAATGCACTCTATGCAGCTGTTTAACACAGAGAAATAAGAATTTCTCTTCCTTCCATACCACTCCTGTCTCTCAGATTTTAATAGGGGGATAACTGCATGATACTTTTTTGAGGAGTAGATATGTGGGCGTTTGGTGATGTGTTGTTGGTTTTGGTTTTTTTTTTTTTTTGGAGGGGGGGAGGGATGGTATGGTTTTTTTTTGTGATGTTTTAAACAAGTTGAAATGTCATTGAAACAAAACATAAGCAAAGGCAATTTCATACTGAATTATGTTTTTCTTTCTTAAATTGTTTGTTCTGTATATTTTTATGACTTACCTTTTTATGTCTTCTAAAACAGATTTGCAAACTGCCATAAAGACTTTACTTAAAAAAGGACCAGGGTTGCAGGATGCCAAACAATCACAGTTCATTGCTTTCAGAAGGTAATGGCGCATGCAGGCAGACATTGAAAAAAATCTTGCTAGCAGCCCCAATCTAAAAATAGCTTAATGTGTTGAGTTGGAGAGACTACTGGCAATATCATAAAATTACTAGAGGGAACAACAGGCCAGATGTTTTTTCCCGTACCTTCTGGTTGCTTCCAGTCTCTCCATGGGTTTTTTTGCGCCATGGTTTCTGCCTATGTGTTTATGTTTGTCTGTACTGTTTATGTTAAAGAAACAAAGGATTGACGTAAATGGTCATTTTTTTGGTAGTAGATTCTTGTGAGAACCTGTGCTCTGGTGTTTGCTAACGATGCAGTGTTCTTCAGAAGTGAAAGGTGAGGGCTTGCCTGCAGGAGGAACCCACAAAATGCAAAGAAGTGTCCATATTCAAATGTATTCCATCGTGGCGGATGTGAATTGCAGGGTGTGTGATGGGACATAAAACCTGCTAAGTATACATGCTTCTGTCACAGGTGGACTTTGACCAAATGACAGAAGACACCTGCATTTTAACCATGTGACGAGGGTCAGCTTTAGTCAGGTAGTCTGATGGGCATTAGTGCTCCTGCTGGGCAGTGGTGAATGCCTACAGCTTGGATGTTTGGAAGCACTACGCTCGGGATTTAAGAAGTATTGGAGTGTAAGGCTCTGGCACAGTTTGAAGAGAGATCAGAAAGGTTAATAGTCACTGAAAATGCCAAGCATCACAGGGGTGTGAATAGTATGGATGGCCTTGCAGAAATACAGAAGGGATAAATCAGTAGTACCGATAGTCCAAAAATTTACACTGCTGCACAAAAGGGTACTTAGAAGAAAACCTCTTTCACTTTTATCTGTGAAGAACGTTTTCCGACCAATTAAAACCACCCACTAGGTTACTAGTGTGGAAATAAGTGATTTCTAAATTTTAGCTAGTTCACCTGTTTGTTGTGAATGCTGAATAATTCTTAAATCGATTTTCTCTCCGATCTGCATTCAGGTACAATACTGTTAGTAATGATTTCCATGTAAGATTCTTTCATGATGTATTTATAGATACTTAATCTGCATTTAAAAGTTAAAATTCCAGGTCTTTAAGAAAACAAATAAATCCTCTGGGTATTTTTAATACATCCACAGACAGAATATGATATATCCAGGTGTTGCAGTTTAGGGTCAGGGCAGCCCACTAACTCAAACCAGGACACCAGGGTTTAGTTTGAATTCAGTTTTCATCCTAATCTTAAAACCAGATCTAGCTAATCTAGGTATGCACCACCAACATCTTCACCTTGCTTTCTATGGGATTTACACTAAAATGTTCCTTTACTGGTCGGTCCTTTAAACTCTGAATCAGTGAATGTTTTTAATTGTTGATGGAAAATCATCACGGCCAAAATGGGCTTTTCCCGTTACTTATAAATTAATGCTAAAGTGACATTGCCTGTAATTGTATGTTTTGTACATCATGATTTTATTCGTGTTCTCATTTTGTACGATTTAGGCAAGACTGCGATCTAATAAATGAACTTTGTTGCCAACACTATTCAGATCATTTAACCAGGTAAGCCAGTGTTTTGCAATTTTTCTTGTGAACAGTCTCATTCTGTTTTTGAAGGTGTTACAGCCAGGCCAACAACATAAAATAAGATTGTAAAACTTTTAAATGTTTCAGCTAAATCTGATTAGTTATGTTAAAAATCATTTATATAATAACCTTTCTTTGATGATTTCTTTAATCTGGACAGAGATAACATAAATTGTTTCATTTAAATTATCATTATGTGAATTCCAAGAGTTTGAGTTACTGCTGAATATTTAGAATTGACATAACTTGGAAAAAACCCTCAAGGTAAATTATTTTTTGCCACTGTACGATTTCTAAATAGATTGTGAAATATTTTTGAAAGCGTGATTTTAGTGCTACTCTGTATTGTTCTTTATCAGAAGGTTTTACAAAACTTTAAGAAATATCTTTTAAGTTAACAGTTTTGAACATTATTAAGGTTTTTAATCTGGCCTGAGTATAGAGAATGGAAAGAGAAGAAATACTGAGAAATAAGTGCATATTTTGTAAACACATTTCTTCCTTTTCTTTCTTTGATCTAGAGACCATAAAAAACGACTTGTATTTCAAATTGGTGACAAGATTTCCTGCATGCGGAATACATATCTCAGGGATCTCTTGCCAGACAGTGGTTTCAAAGTGGATCCTAATCGCCATGAATGCAAAAGTGGAGAAAACACCCACACTACAGAGCCTGCTGAGGAGGACAAACGACTCTGCAATGGAGATATATTTTTCATAACGGAGGTAAGTCCTTGCAGCAAGAATTTGCACAAAAAACCCCAGCAGTAACTGATTCAGTCCTTGGTGACTCCCCAGAACAAAACAATTTGTAGTTTAGACTTTTAGTCCATGGTACATACTCAGTTCTTCTACTGAACTGTCATGTCTAACGCAAGAGACACACTCGGAATAGCAGATTAAAAAAAAAAAAATCTCTGGGAGTTTTTCTAAAATGTGTTTCGGTTGGTCTGTTCATAGCCAGTGTGAATAAATTCTGTAAATACTTAAATGTATTGTAATTGACATGCACATTGTTTTGGGTATAGGTAGAACCATAATCTTAAGTAAAGATTAAAGATGATCATACTGCTTGAGTTCTCCGGCAGAAAAATAAACTGATGAAAAATACAGCAACAAAACCTCTGCATTTTCCTGTTGGGTTCAGTGAGTTCAGTTGACTCAGCAGAGGATCCAGTGAAAGTATCAATGTTTGTGCGTGGGAAGGGGGGTTGGTGGAAGAGAGTAGGCTCTTCTCCCTCCGTGGCAACAAATTGTTAAATAGCCTCACTGGTATAATTTCACTGTACCCTAGGATAATCTTAAATTGTCTAGGGGTTAAAACTGCCTTTCTCAGCATTTTTCTTGGTAAACAGAAGGAGTTAGCGTAGGCCTTGTACAGTGAAACTTATTTTACTTGAAGGTGGTCAGTGAAAGATAGAAATCTTTTGGCTTTAGCGTCTTCTGAATCTGTTTCATTGGGTTGATGTAGCCCTTGTAATTTCAGGGAAAGCAGATGTGTAGACACGGCTCAAGCTGCTGATACAAGCTTACTGCTGAGTGTTCTTGTGCTCTTTCTTTAGGATGTGGAAATTGATAAACAGCGCTTATTGACCATCAGCAGCACGTATGGCTCCACTTTCACTGTGAAGTATAAGGCACTGAAGAAGCTGTGTCACATAAAACATGCATGGGCCAGAACTATTCACACATTTCAGGTAAAAAAAAAAAAAAAAAAGCTATGAGCTGATAAAACTTTCTCATGGCTTTATGCTGCTAATGCATTGTATTTTCATGTGAAAGAGTAAGAAGCTCTCTTGAAACTAAAATTCCTTGAATGCAGGATAGAAAATACTGTTGAAAATGGCCCTGGTTGTCTCCACCTCACTTGCTTGTGTAAGCTGTTTGTTGGGGTTTTTTTTTGTTTGTTTTTACCTACTTTCTGGAGATCTTAATTTGAGAAGGCATTCTTAAACATCTTTCAGGGTTCTGAGGAAAAAACTGTTGTCTATGTGGTTGGTAATCCCGGCCGTCAGCACTGGCAGCACGTGTACACCGCTGTGACCAGAGGACGCTGCCGGGTCTACATTATAGCTGAAGAGCTGCACCTCACGAGAGCAGTCACCAACAAGAACATACCCAGAAAAACTCGCTTACAGAGATTTTTGAGAGAGGCCATCGCAGAAACAAAGACATGTCCCAAACAAACTTCCTCTCCCCTGGCGAAGAGCTGGCAAAGTCAAGAGCTTGTGACTCGGTTTGTTTCTGTAACTGAGGGTGCTCCTGACCCATCTCAACCTCTGACTGACTTGATCAAACAGGAAGGGTCAGCAGTTGTCAATGAAGAACAGCAGAAGGGCAGTGTGCAGCAAAGTCCATATAAAAGACAACAAACTCTTGCGGAGAATTCCAAGGATGCTATGAACATGCCCTCTGTAAGTATCTCCTTACTGAGAAAATTTAAAACAAACGTCTCTTTCACCACCGCAAGTCACCTGGATACAGTTGTGATTGTCTTATTATTATTTATTTATTAAATTTTCAAGGTGACCAGTAATTGATGAAGCAGTCAAGTGTGGCAGGTGTTTTTTTTTCTGGAGTAATATATAACTAATAGGGAAAAGGAAATTATAGTGTCAATAGCTGTAAATTTATACATCTTGTTACTCACTGGAGTGAGCCATTGGCTAGCTTAGCCTATATTAGCTTATTCTTTGCATGCAGAGTCAGATTTTAGGAGCTGACCTGCTGCGAAAGATTTATACAAAATTGAATCATTGATTTTTTTTTTTTATACAGCCTTAAACGTGCTTAACAGATGCTTTTTTTCATTCTAATTTCTGAGCTCTGTCATGGGGAAAGAGGGTTTTTCTGAGGATGTTACTGCATTTTAGTTTTGGTTCAAACTCTGATAACAATTTTGTTTTATTTTGACAGGCAACAGTACAAGATTCCCCACTCGGGTCTTCCAGACTTAAGAATTTAACTTTGGAAGCATCAACTCCTAGGAAGCTTTTCAAAACCAATTAACTGCCCTCACTATGAACCTTCCTTGAACCTGTTTTGTTCCAGATTTTTGGGACAGAGAAGCTGAGTATGCAGATGATTTTCAAATGCTTTCCTAATTTTCCATGTTCTCTGAAGAACAGCTTGTTTTAAAGCGAGCCTTTTGTATTTTCAGTGATTCCTTGGTGTGTCAGTCATCAAAGATCATATCATTCTTTTATGCTGGTGAAGAATGAACTTGCAGGTCTTAAAGGATCCAGACGTTCCCTTAAAAAATACAGAGGGATTCCTATGTCTAAAGACTGTAGCCATCCATACCAAGGTTTATGCATCTCCTGATGCTACAGAGAAACCATGCTGATTTGCCAAAACTGCAGTTTGCTCTCGAGTCACAAAAAAGTTTACAGAAAATATTTAGATTTTTCTAATGTGGCAGAATTATGGGCACGAAGCTTTGATAGTACATGGATTTTAATCAAGAAACAAGAAAGTTGCAATCAGTGGCATAGAAAAATTTCCCACTTTGTACTGGAGCTGCCGAACTTGCCCTTGCTGCTTTAGCTAATAATTATATGCTGATAATGTTCTTGCTAAGAAAAGCAAAATTCTAAGTCAGAGTTCAAATAACATTAACACTCCTCTTTCAATCTTTTTATCGTGTACTATGTGGTTTGCCGCGTTGTAATTTTTGAGATAATAAGCTGAATGTTTAATCAAACATCAGACAAACACTGAAATTTGGACAGCCTGCTTACTGTTAACATTTTTTTTTTTTTATTACACGTAAGGCTGGAAAAAGCATACCACAAATATAAGCGTGGTAATTTTTGCTAAAAGCATGGAAGAAATATGTGGTAAAAATACAAAACAGAAAAACGCTGTCTCATTTTTAAGGTCATTAAATCACTGTTTATTTCAATTTATACAGTTTTTCCATACAAATATTTGCAACAGTTTGAATTTCAAAAAACATAACAGAAGACGATAAATATCATGCTATTAAAGTATTAAATTTGTACAAAAATACTTTACAGTTTAATACTTATTTGTTACAAATAAAAATACATATTTAAGTGACTCATGGACTTTTTGTTTGTTTTTACATGATTCAGCATTGAATGTCATTCTGGCCTTTTCTGGCAGTGCTGAAATAGAAATCAGAGCTACTTGTGTGTGCAGGGCAGGTGAGACTTGGTCATGTACTGGAAACAGCGACAGGGATACAGTTAAACAGTTTAAATTGACCAGAAACAACTCTGTAAGGTGATTGCTTAGATATGGAGACTCTACAAATGTACAAATCCAGTATCTTTATGTTCACCAATAACAAGAATTACCAACAACAACTTGAATACCGGAATAAACCAAAGCAGCTGCTGGTGAGCATATAAAGCAACTGGCAGTATTTTATTGCTTGGGGGTGGGGGGTAGAGGGGAGAGGAGAGAATTTGTGTGATGCCTTTGTAAAATATATTTACAATTTTAAATTGTAAAAACGTGTTGCGGGGATAATGCTTATCGTAAAGAAGGCTGAAAACAAAGCATAGGAAATGGGACTTCTTTTGTCCCTTTAAGAAATTGCTTGACTTAAAAGTTCACGTGTGACAGTGGTAAGTTTACAGGTTTATGGATTATCAAAGAGCTTTTGTATCAATCTTCTACTGACTTGGTTTAAAAAAAGCCATTTTCTTTTAAAGCCTTTCTAATTTGTCTGAACTCATTTCAGTTTTACTATTTTCAGTAGCCCTCCTTCAGAGGTTTTATCCCACTAAAAAAGTCTCTGCTTAAAAAATCCCCACAAGTTGCAAGACGTACTCTTAAATATTTCATTGCATAGGGAATATCATACGTTCTAACATAATTTACTGATGTGGGGGAGTTAATACTCACCCTGTACGGCAGCCTTCCACAAGCATTTTTTAAAAACATCTAAACTGTGCTCTGTCTAAAGAGTGCACCCTTCTTACCAGCAGGATGAAGGGCCCCAAAATCACAGATCTAGTCATTTAACGAGAAAACCTGGTACAGCATTACCACCCTTCCTTGGCCCTCAGAGAGCACCTTTCTGATAGAATCTTTTTAAAACCCACGTAACCTGGACACCACTGTTAGCAGAGTTTAACTCCGTGTTCTTCCCTCAAACAGCAGCTGCTGATCAAGGGAGAGGAACATTTAAATCATGTTTAAAACATCTCCCCAGGTTCTTACTGGAGGGGAAAAAGGCCCTTACAAGTTCTCGTACTGTTGCTAATGACAGATTGTTTAGAATGGAATGACTTGACGTAACAAAAAATTAAACTTTTTCAAAAGTAACCAGGAATTAATAGAAGCCTTGAGACAGACAGACTGACCTCCTGTGCTTTTTAGTGCTATATAACATCTGAGCCTCAATCTCAGAAAAATCTTAAAGGGATTTAGCACCATAATTGTCTTTCGTTACTAAACGTCCCGCTAAAGCGATTTTCTGCTATAAGGTATTGGTAGGATCCCGTGTCTCTGTATTAACATTAGTGTGTCCACTCTGTTGAAAGAAGGCATTGTTCTGGTCACTCCACTCCCCACCCACTGAAGTCTGTTGTTCTGAGCTTCCTTTCTGAGCTGCCAGTGGGTTTCTGCTAATCACCAATTCCAGCTTATTGCCGGATTCTGCGATGAGGGGTACAACTAGACAGCAGTCAAAGTCTCTGGTGCGAACGTGGTTTACCTGAACGATTAGAAGATTGATTTCTTGGTTATCATTTTGGGTAAAAGAAATGAGATCACAAGAGAAACAGATTTATCATTGAGACTACGGAAACAGATTTAAATATTCCAGGTACAGAATTGTCTATACAAGCCTATTTTAACCATGGGGTCTGGTCTGAAGGCACCAGTTAAGTTTTCTACTCACTCTAACAGAATGTAGCTAAAGTGGGCATATTTACCCTGGGCACAGGCGTTGGCAGCTATCGCAATGCCTACTCCATAAATGGCATTTAACAGCACATAGTTTTTCTGTCTTTCATAATGTTCATTAATTTAAATGAAACAGATCACATCTAAAATTTCAATTCGGCTCAGGTCTTCTCTGGTTTTATTGAAGAGATGAAATATTTTATTGGGCTAGTTGACAGATATATATATATCTCTTTTTTTTCCATTATAGTCCAACTTGATCCTATGGGAAGTGTGGCAGGTGAGAATTACATTATTACAACTACTTCAATCAACAACCTGGATTAAGCACAAAACCAATTCTCAGGTTTATATCAAGAACAGCAAAAATTACAAATCTGTCTGGAAATGCCTTGGGAAATTCCAGCTTTCCAGTGAGCATCTGTATGTCTCCTTTGGAGTTCTGAGATACCTAACATTCTGAAAGAATTTGCTTCTTCAAATATGACTTCACAGGACACTCCAGCCTTAGAGCTACTACATAGAAGCCCACGTCACCAGGAAGTGCTGCCTTTTCTCACTGAGGGTCTCAGTGATTTGCATGGCCTATGGCATGGAGCAATTTGTCCTTCTTCCTGTCCCCCTACACACGTCCTTTCCCAGCAGAAATAAAAAAAACAACAGTACTGTTCATCATTTAAAATAGAATAAGCAGGGCAGATAAGAAGGTTGTCCTAAATAAGTG
This sequence comes from Baryphthengus martii, assembly GCA_013396935.1. Classification (NCBI taxonomy): domain Eukaryota; kingdom Metazoa; phylum Chordata; class Aves; order Coraciiformes; family Momotidae; genus Baryphthengus; species Baryphthengus martii. The sequence goes on along the minus strand of VWZK01008982.1, from coordinate 623,941 downwards.
ATGAAAACACTTTATGCAGTTTTCTACAATCGCCTGTGGCTACACAGCTACCTAACCATCCTGCAGCATGTTTACATTACAAAGTAATCTCTGCATCTTGGTTGTTTATGCTCAACCTGTGCGGTGCCAGAAGCATTACCTGTAAAAGTCTGTCATATGGTTTTAAACCTCCCAGATCACCAGGACCAGCTGGTCGAATATTTTTAACATATACGCCTTTTTCCAGTAAACCATCAGAGACACTGAACCCAAAGTCTTCTCCATCAGAGTCTTTGTACAAAGTTACCTGTGGAGATGATGTGACATGATGAGACGAAGAAAAAAAAAAGCTTGTCCACATTCCTATAAGCACCAGGTAGCCTTTCTTCCTAGTGTGTTTTGCGATGTTTCCTATTTCTTTTTTTTTTTTTTCGCTTTTTTTCTTCACATTAGAGATACTGCTTACCTGCTATTTTGTGTTTACAGCATTATATGAAAGTTGTCCCCATTTTGACATTCCATTAATATTCTCAGAAGCCACCTTATTCTTCAGTAATAAACAGCCCTTTTAACTTCTGCTTGTCAGCTGGAAAGTTGTGCCTTTTATCCCACCTTTTGCAGTATGTTTTGTTTTTTTTTTCTTAGTTTCTTGCTACCCTGTTTTCTAGTTGCCAGGATCTGACTATAAGATTAGTTTTGCTTCAGGGATGAAAACTTGGCCTCAACCACATCATTGGTGTCGTGTGTTCCAGAACTTCCCTAGGACATAAACACCACCAGCACCGTAAGCCCTAACCAGCCTGGTTTCAGCCAGGCAGTGGTCCACCCTGTAACGCCTAATCTCAAACGTGCTCAGTATAAGAGTTATAATGCAATCTTTTAATAAAATTATGAATAAGGTTCCTTCTGAAAGAGCTTGCAGGCAGTGTTCTTACAGTCACGTGGCCAAGAGACAGTCATTCAAAAGCAGGAAAAAGAAGTTAATAAAGCTGTTAGGAGAAGGTTTCTCAGCTATTCAGAGAACAAGTCCTTGCAGGTAGTTTTGTGAATTCAGTTATGTGACAGAGAAGGATTCAGAGATTTCTTTGTAGGTATGTGGTACACCTAGATTTTCATTTCTGTGAGGTTTTTTTTCTCTTTCTTGCTTCTCTCTCGCATTAGGAGTGCAGATCTGTGCAAGTAAATTGTGTGTGTCAGTGGTGTGACATCTCACTGACACTGATGCTGGCACAAAATGTGTGTGCAGATACAGTCACATGGTCAAAAGCGAGCTTTTCCTGCTGTATGGCAATTTGGGTTCAAATTACAGGTTCAAAACATAGCTTCATGTTCAAGAGTGCTCTGTAATTTTATAAGGGCTGGCTACCAGTAATGCACTACATGCTGCATCCTTCTGTGTGCCAGCCACTCAATTCCTTTCTGGTGTTCCTGAATTACAGAATCACTCAAAATGCAGGGGACTTTGGGAGGTCTCTAGTTCAATCTTCTGCTCAAGGCAGGGCCAAGACTCAAATCAGACTGGGCTGCCAAGCACTTGGTCAGCATTTCACAGCAGAATGCCAAGGCACAGCCGTGTTGGGGCACAGCGCCAGTTGGTGTTGCCTTCAGAAAACTTCTGAGATCCTGCCTTAGCTGCCGTTGTGAAAAGGTAGGCAAGAACAGACAAGGTTGTCTCAAAACAGGAGTGAAGGATTTGGTGAGATCAACAAAGAACACAGACAGTTGGGTGGGGCTTTTTTTCCTGCTCTCTGCAGTTCTCCTGAACTTCATTGCCTTTAGTGGTGCATCAACAGTGCTTTAACCAGAATGAAAAAGCTCACTAGGAAGTTTGGTAGCTAGCCTGGGCAGCAGTGAAGGGAAGCAAGATACTCCAGCTGCTGCAGCATTAGAACCATTTTATCTGAAGACAGGGAGAGTGCATTGCTGGGCTGCTGTGAAAACATCTGTCTCGTGCCGTGGTAAGCACAAATACCCCCACAAGTACCTGTCTCTTACTTTACACCAACTCTCCTCTTCCCTTGGTTTTGTCCCTCTGTACAGTGCAGCAAAGCAGCAAACCACATTTAAAGTCCTCTTAACTAAGCTGAAGGCTTTCTCCCTGCCACTGACGGGTTCTCTTATTTGGGTATGAGCTGTCAGTTTACACTTCCCTGTGGCTCTGTGTTTAAGCTCCTTGCCTTCTTTTCTCCCACCTTCCACCCCAAAGCAACTTGTCGCTGAACCTGTCGCACTTTCCTCCATCTCATTGCGGATTTTAGGAGTCAAAGGGCATTTCAGCTACTGACAGTGTCATCCGCAAATTCAAAATAATTCATTTTAGAATGATTTCAATTTGTATCAACAGCTGCAGTACCACCAGGACTCTGGGAAATTTCTAATAATTTGTTATCCACAGAGGCTTTTGTTTGGGATATCATAGCGTGTCTAACACGGCTCTGATCTGAAGTATGTTTGAAGCTGATATGAAACTGCTGTAAGACTACCATTCTAGCAAGGCTGAAAAAGTTAATAAAGGAGGGAGATATATTTTATTGACAGATCTCTGTGTATTTCCTGGCAAAAATTAAAAATAATTAGCACTGGACCGAGACACAGATTCTCTTCAAATGAGATGACTTTTTTTTCCACAGTGTCACGAATGATAGGAATGCTTCACGGTAACTGCTTCTTAAAGAAGCCTTGAAAAGTAAACATAAAACTGTGATACAGTGCCTAAGAGAAGACTGACTTAAAACACTGTGCACTGTTCTAGCACAGATGGCACGATTTTTAAAAGGAACATTCCCTTTCCACTTTCTCTTTTCCCCTTCCTTCAGGCACTGGATTAAGTGGAGCTGGATCCAACCTCAGGTGAACTACAAAAACAAATGAAACGGGATTCTCTGAATTCATCTAGCCTCTGTTCTTGCCCTACGGCAGGATCAACTGCATCTAACCCATTTCTGAGACACATGTATCTATCCTGCTTTTTAAAATCTACACTGAAGGAGACTCCACAGTCTGCTGAAGTAATACCTTCCAGTGCTTCAGATGTTTTTCTTAGGTCTAAACTAAATCACCCTTGCTGAGAGAGTTAAGCCTGCTGCTATCCATAGAGAACAAGATCACTTTATTCTCTCCTCTGCAGTGATGTGAAACAAGGGTTATTTTTCTCTGGACTCTGTTCAGTAGGTTAACATTTGTCTTTAACTTTCAGACCCCAAATTCAACACTCTCTTACAGTCAAGTCTTTATCAAAACCCAGCTAGAGTGGAGAATAATTCTGCATGTACTACAGACAGTGGTCCCATTTGTATGGTCTAGAACAGTGTTGCTTTTCAGCAGCATTATTTTTAGTGATTGGTCTGTTAGGAAACAAAATACATACAAATTCTGTTCTACAGATCCATAGGAAGTGCCAGGCCACCTTACCCTATGTCTTGTCTATAATGATGCCCAGGGAATGCTCATGCTATTTCATGCTCAGCACATGAGACAAAAAATGGAGCACTACAAATGGTAACGGGCAGGAAAAAGGAATTTTGCTGCAGAGGTGAGAAACTGCATCTGCAGAACAGTGGGAAGTACTGCAGTGGTGGGGCATGGAGGGAGGCAAAACTTCAGAATGATCATCCAAAGTCTTTTATTACCCCTCTAATTGTGCAGGTTGGACTTCCCTGATTTATATGGACTGGGCATTCTGGAAGGGAATTAGTCTTAACCCTGCAATCAGAACTTTTATGTATAAATGTATTTTCTCATTTCTCTGATTCTTCAGATCTACATGTCATGAAAGATTTTAAGAAATTGTTTTCCATATGTCTCTCTTCTCTTGAATTCTGGTTTATTTAACAGGATTTTGGAAATTAAAAGAGACTGATACTTAGTGACTTAAGGGATGAGGTTGCAATTTAACTTCCTGGCATGTTTGACAGCTGTCATATTTTTTAGGTGCAAGCCATCTGTAGAGATCTTTGCTTTGTATTAGAGGTTATAATTTTGGGCCTACTTCTTTTTAGGGCAGCATATATTCTTAAAAGGGAATCCCAGAGTAAAAACCCTGCTATCTATCTGAAATACCTAGATTTTTATTTAATAACGGGCATGGGCAAAGCTTTACCACATGTTTTTATCATCTTCACTTGCCAGGAGCCCTGTCTGAAAGGCATGAGATAGCAGGCAATTCATGCAACACCTAAATCTTACTGGTTTATATGCGCTTCTGATCATAACTGTTTGGAAGGTTTGATCTCAATAGCAAAATTTCCATTATGGGCAATTTGTTAGACTTTTAAATTTACATCAGGAGCCTAAGGGGGAAAAAAAAGCTGAAATGGAAATTTAATTCATATTTCATAAGCAATTAAATAGTTACAAATTTTAAACCGAGGCTAAGAATTTTTGAGCCTGTTTCTATGTCTCTCTTCCCTCTGAAATCTATGGGAAAACGGTTAATTTAAATTCATACATCTTGCTACTGAGGTATTTTAACCGACTGCAATTTTAGGTTAATGACTACTTGCAATAATAATATTGAAAAATTATCTGAAGTCTAGTGCATATTTTTGCACTCAAAGGAATGCATGCTCTGTGAAACTTTCAAAAAAATAGTCAGCTATTATTTTTAGAAAAATATTAATCTATGTGCTTACCTAGGTAGATAAAACCAATTAAAGGCATTAATTAAATTTGGGTACTGATATAGCAATATACTATCCAGTTAAATGAAATGTTACTTATTAAGCTGTCTAGAACAGATGTTTGAAGAGAATTTGTATGACGTTTATCTCAGTTGTAACTTCCCAAGGATAAAGGCAGTTCAAGTACGTTTTTGGTGAGCGTAATGCAGTGAAGTAAGAGCGAGCAGTGAAGAATCCAGGTTAACTCGCTGCCAAGTTTGCAGCATTCAGCAAAATAATCCTCAGGGCTGCATTACTTTTCATTTGTGTTTGTAGCCTGAGAAGTTTTTCTCCATTCTTATTTTCTCTTACCCTATGCAGTTGAACTGGCTATTGATGTAATTCATTTCTATGTGTGTTTTTTTCTTTGGTAGAATCATATATTCTTGCTCTCTCACAATCAGATTACGAAAAACAGTGGAACGTAGACTTTAGCTGGCCCAATTTCTGTAACCAAACTTAAGGTATGAACTCTGGTCTATAGGGCACACAAACTCTGATTCAACAGGCGTGCAGACTCATCCCACTGAGGCAGTAAACTGGCACCTGACCTGTCCTGCTGAAGAAGGTGGGAAAGCTCAGGAGCACATGGTCACGGACATGCTTGAAAGTCTTGCTGAGGTAAGTCTTAGGCAAGCTATGTCTTAGCTTGTATTTCAAAGACTGTTCCTGCCATCAGAGTTTTCCAAAACAGCTCTTCACTGGTTGTCCTGAGGCCCAAGAGTCTTAATGACATTCGCCTGCAGAGGGCAGATGCTGGCACATTTGCCAGCAAGACCTATCACAAAAAATGGCTCAGGCATTTCTCATGACAGTGAAGTCGTTCCTGTGGCATTGTCTTTTGGAAAATGATCGTTGGACAAGCTGCCCATGAGAAACAGCAACTAAACAGGTTATTAGTGTTAAACTAGAGGTCTAATACAAAAATGAAGGAGGAGAGAGAAAGTAACAGGCACACTGCTACACAAGAACCAGTAAGAAAACTAAAGAATAAGAATAGCTAAGATGGGCATGAATACAAAAGAAGTCCATGATGCTTGAGTTAACCTCCACGTATGATCATAGGGGTAACAAGCCCACTTTGGTGAATCAGACCATAAGATCTAGTCACTGGTTTCTATTTTTCTAAAATGACTGTATGGGTTTGGAAAACCCTTGGTGCAAGTTCAACTGTTAGGTCTTTAGAAAGGAAGTGACTTTTCTGGATGACAGAACAGACAGTATGAGCAAGCTGAACATCACTTCATCAGCCCGTGGAAAAGTGGGTATATTGTCTGAACAAAACCTAGAAATTACTAAAATGGAAGGTGACAGCAATCTTAAAAACTAGACAACTGAAGAGAAGGAAAGCTCAAGGACAGGGTATTTTTTACTTCCCAGAAGTCTATGAGCTAGCAGCTGTCAGAGAATACTGGTTCATTAGCAGAAATCTGATGATTCCTTTCCAGGAAAGGATTTATTTCATCAATCATGAAAGACTGGTTTTACAGCCCATAGGAGAAAACTGTACCTTTGTGCACACCATGAAATGCCTGCCGGCGTATCTGTGGTTTATATCTCATATTTATTCACCACTCAGGAAAACTGAGCGCAGTAACTAACTCCATTAATCACTTAACATCAAGCTGGAAACACAAACAGCTTAGAACGATCACAACAGATCCTACTGATTGTTTATATTGACAATGGATTCATTTTCCAAATGTAAGATTCATTCTCTACTACCTTCTACAAACATTCGTTTAGCCCATGCTCTGAGTCCTCACCTCACTGAACTAAACTGAATGACAAACTAAACTCAGTCAAACCCACAGAGACTAGCAACCAAACCTGCTCTCTTGAGAATGGCATGTAACCTCTTTGTGAAATTTCTATGCACTTCCTCCTCTCTGGGAAGATCTCAGACCTTTAAGAGGAAGACAGATACAAGAGACGAAATGCTCATTCCCATTAAGGAGAACAGCATAATGGCCCCCAAAGTTTTGGAAGCTGGTTGCTGTTACTGCCTCACTGGACTTGAGACTTAAATCAGTAGGGTGTTTGCTGTGCATATCTAAAGATACTTTATCCAGCACTTCCTTGGGGTGCAGAGCCACCTTCACATCACCAGGTGAGTTCAACAATCATGAATAGTGAAAGGTTGCGTAGACTGAAGATTATTTATCCTTTTTAGAGCAAATGAATTATGAACAGAAGCAATAGCTAATTTGAAATAACCTTCTATATTATGTACATCGAGTCTCATGTATTTGATTCAAATGAGTCTTAATTTGTAAAAGGACCAACGGGAGCCCCAAGTCCTCCTGAGTAATTTCCTAAAGAAATGTATTTTCTAGAAATTAAACTTTGCTTTCTTAATGAACACATTTTGCAGAGATGAGTTATTGGTATTGTCAATTCAAATTACCAGTGGATTCTCCTCGCAAAAGAGCAGTCCCTTTTGAGGGTTTATTGTAAAATGAAATAGTAGACAAGGCTGCATCTTATTTGTTTGTTTCCCCCACAAGGATCTATCATTAATGTGTTTGTAGGAACTAATATGCATGGCCCCCAAATTACATCTGTGGAGTCATTATAAAAAGTGCTTACTGTATTGCCATATAATTAGATTCCCTATGCTGAATATATTATTTCAAAGCTGCCAGAAGAAAAATTAACAGACCTTGTGTAACTCCACAGGAGTTGGTGACATGATTTCTTTCATTTCTTGCTTAATTTTTCTCAGAACCATGGACTTTCTCCCCACATCTGATGGCAATGTGTTGCTACGAGTAGCTTGACTGTAATGTGGCCTTACAGTACTTCTTTCCTGGAAGCTGGCTTGTCTTCCCAGCTGGTTACGAGGCTGTGGGTTTTCATGATTCAAACTCATTGTACTTCCTGACATAATTGTGGCCTAGAGCATTAACGAACAGGTTAATTTTTAACACAGAATGGGGGTTAAGTAGGTGGTTAATTCATAGCAGTAGGAAAAACATCTCTATTCCTTGTTAAAACACAATCACTCAGGGCACAGCAAAAGGCAAGAGGATAGATGTTCAATCTGCTTGCAAGTCACTATAAAAATAAAGGACCACAACAAAACACAACAACGATAACAGAACCCTATGGGCAAAGGCTTTCAGATGGCATTTCAAACTAAAATACTGAGCACTAGAATGGCTACGCTTGCAAGCTAGTCCCCTGGCAGACTGAAGAGTGTGTAGTATAACCGCTTATTTAAAAAATATTTTACAATAATATATAAGCTGCGGCATAATTGCATTTGTTGGAATTGGAGCTCTAGGAAGGCCTTTACAATTCAGACTGTGTGTGCAAGGTAAAAAATATACGAGTCAGCAGAATCTGCAGGTAGCTCGAGAGTCAGCACCGGCAGAGATTGTGCCCAGCTACCATCTCAGACAGGGGGAAGCTTGGTGCAGGTAAACGCACTGCCTGGAAAAAAACTTGCATGAAACACGTATTACAAGAGTAACTGCCTCAGCTTAGCACTAACACTTCAGAGATACAAGCCCCTGTCTCAGGGCTGGTTTTAATCGCAGTAAAAGCCTAGCCTTGTATGTTAGATGCAAGAATACATGGAGGGTGAAATCTTGCAAGATGATCACAACCTGAACTCTGACTGGGACAGGATGCAGGCACTCTGCTTGAAAATTAAAAGTAAAAATGAAAGGGGAAAACAACAAGGGGAAAACAGGCAAATAAACTTTTGCTTCCAATTCTGGTGGGCAGGTCTGTCACCCTTCCTTCTCCCAGCTCCAGCACTACCTTCACTATGAGATAATATATTGTAGCCTTAACAGTCTCTCTTGTGCTCAGTAATGACTGATATCACTGCCTGACGGAGCAAAAGCATCCAGAGGACTCGGCAAGCAACAGTCTTCACTCTTTGGCTGAAGACCTTGAAATGAAAAATTATAAGAAATCCTTGACTACACAACGGCACTTCATAAAATAGAAGCATCGCCATTCTCAGCTTCCTGATGTACTGAATGTCTTGCTTTCTTTTCAGAGCTGTGGGTTGTGCAACAAGGTGATGTTATAAATGTTACAGGATCTACAGCTCCGAATTTCACTTCTGTGAAAGACTGCGGAAAATTTGTGTTGAACTGAATTCTGGTCAGCACGAATGATCTATTTCCATTTTGGAATTATCTATTTCCATATCCTTTTATTGTGCTCTGAATATTGAAAATTGCAAGAGAAGCCTGCTGTACCGAACCATATCTAACTATGGAATTAAAGCAGTATAACGTTTTCTCCTACATTTTTCTGGTTTGCAATAACAAATACATGAGAATCACATTTTGCTACTCATACATGCAATACAAAAGCCATAAATCTGAGAAAGTAAATTAATCTGAACTGAAAAACTTTCACCCAGTTATGCCATTCACATTCCTCCTGGCTGCTAAAGGACTTTATATAACATAAAAATGAAAATGAGATTCTGCCAGTTTTGCAGCTGCAGGAATTTAAAAGAACATAAAAGAAAATATTTTAGGACCTTTCATTCCGTAGCTTTAAGTGGCAGCATAATCTTAATCGTTCTGATCAGACAACTTAGAGAAAAGGTGATTAGAAAACTAAAGACTCAAAGTCACTTCGTCTCTGTTCCCTTCCCCCTCTACTCCCCTCATAATCTAAAAAGAACCACGGTTAGATTTTCAATTAACTTCAGGAGGAAATGCGAAAATTTGTTGTGTAGTGAAGAAACTGCTGTATAACAAACATTTCTCACATTGGCAGCTTTTTTCTTCCCTCCCCACCCCACCTCCAGTGGTAAGATTACAGGTAAACGTTTTGCAAAGATGATTTTCTTTTATGTTCATCTTAATCAAATTAAGTTCCGATTTAAAAGACAACCTACAACATGCTAAGTAAAGCTGCATGAAGCATCTGTCAGAGAATGGGATGCATTGCTGCGGGAAGGTTGTGCCCACTCAAGAAGTTCTGCGCCATTTGCTGCCTGTGCAGACAGCATCAATGGTTATGCACAGCAGAAGCTGCAAGTCAAAAGCTCTGGGGGTGAACATGTTTATCAAATTTTGGTGGCATCGTACAAAAGAAAACAGCTCTGGTTAGGGGTGGGGGAGGCAGCTGCACAAGCAAAAATATAAAGGTAAAGGGTAGGTACCAAGAGAGTCATGTTTCTCAAACACAGACGCCTGTCAGCCTTGTCCTGTGGAGAGGGGTTAAAGCTTTTAAATGAATTAGTGTGATTAGTGCAACTTAAAAGAAAAAAAAAAGGAGAAAACAAAATGAATGTAAACCAAATCAAAAACATTATATTTCTCTATAATTGGAAAGAAAGGTTAAGATTGTTCTACCTCTAGTTCCCTCAGAATTCCTGACTGGCCACAGGTCTCTAAATCCTCCAGAGCCTGAGACCAGAAATTTTCCTCCTGGTCAGCCTCGGTGTTATCATGGGTACCTGCGAAGCTAGATTTACAATGAAAGGTTATAAAAATGTGGACTTTTTTTCCCCTCAAAGAATATATTTTACACACGTGCCTTGCCACAGTTTGCAACTTGAATGACAGAACGTTACAGTAGGTAGTCAGGAGAGTGGGGAAGAGTCACTGATCAGGAGAGGGTGGATGGACGTGCAAAGCACATGACGGACAAGTCTTCTCATAACCTGGCAGTATCTAAGCAGCGAGTTATTCAGTAAGGAGATAAAAGGATTCCAAGAACAATTCAATACACATTTTTACTGGATTGAAACTGGGACATCCGTATGAAAATTAATGAATCAACCAGTAGCTGTGTGCAGAGCTACTCTGTACAACGAAAATTTGCAGTAAAACCTTTCAACCTCACAGACTTCTCCCAGGGAACATGAAAAGAGTCCTTGTTTTTGTAAGCAGCATTTTGCAAAAGAGGGATGGTGGTGCTTTTTACCTGATTCCTTCAGACCAAGTTGCATTTATCCTTATCCACTTGAGCCCACCTGACTGCCCTCCTATAAACAGATTCAGCCATTTCAAACACAAAAACAAATAAACTTTCGGGGATGCAGCTGTCTTGCATGAAGACTTAGGTTCCTGGTGTTTCATAAACACAGTGAAGCCTTATTACTAGCACTCTTGAGCAAGATGTTGGTGACAGCGATGCTTAGGGAAGTTGCTCGGCCAACTCTGGACCACAGCAACACAGCCCAAAGCAACACAATTACAGTGGGGGGTGAGGAGGAGGCGGGAATTTTTTGCTGTCCTGACAAGGGGAACCAGCTCAATGAAGGTTCACAAAAGCATCAGCACTGCTGCACAGGATGGGGCTGATCATGTGAAAGGCACAGGGGAAGGATGAGGAAGGAAAGAACGAGAATTTGCCCTTTTGGTGGCAGCAAGCTGTTACTTTGGAGCAGTTGCCCATAGACTGCAGCTAGTGGTGCTTAACAGCACACAAAGCAAAGGCCGTTATGGAAGCATCCGAAGTCTTACTTGACAAACAATGTATTGCTGAGAGTAGCGTGAACGTAACACTGTTATTTAAAAGCTGTTCTATTAGGAGAATTGCCCAGCACGATGGACGACAGCTCGAATGCTTCACACACAGGATACTCTGCCTCAGAGATGCTTTCTTACAGTTATGATCAGTCAAGCAGACAATGGTCAGCAATTTCAATCTCTTATTGCAATGATTCTCCATCTAGCACCAGTGCCTCTTCTAAGATATTGCAATAGATACAGCAAAGGTGAGAGTATCTACTCAGATCACGGATGCAATTCCTCCCAGGCGAGATAAGAAAGTATTTAAAATGTGGTTTTAGAAAGATCCTTGACTTCTGAAATGAGCTCCTTCAATAAAACTAAGTAGTTGTTTTAATAGCCAGTGTTGAAGACAGACTAATTTATCCATTACAACACCTTTCTTTAGATTGCAAGCTGATGTTATAAAATAAAACAGAACTTGAGTTGATAAATAGGATTATTTGAGGCATTTGTCTGCGACAGCAAAGACTGGATTTCCTAAAACCGGAGGTCCATTTCTTCTCCGACATCTGTGAAACCTCAAATCAAGATGCCTATATGTCTGGACCTCTTTTTAGCTGAAGCAATTCCTCTTTCTGCCCTTGCCTCCTGTTTTGCCTTTTTTTCTGAGTCTTGTGTCCTCGTGTATGAAATGCTCAACTTTTGCATCTCCATTACAGCCAAGTGTGAATAAACTGATTTGTAGCTGAGCTACTGCACCAGAAAAAAAGAGGTACCAAAATAATTTCTCACCTAGATGGCTTTTCTTTCTGAAACTTGAGAGATTGGCTTTATGTCATGTGAAATATTGTTTGATCTATAACGAATATATTTCATTTTCTGATGCTTAATCAAAGAGCGATCAGAAAGTTAGATGCATAAAAATACTAAAGCGGAAGTAGTGGGACAGGTATGAATACACATCTGCCCATGATTTGGTTTTTACTGCCATATGAGAGGCAAAATATTTTTTTTTGTTTCGTTTTAATTCAGGAGGTGATAGGATGCTCTACGATCTGGTAGACTCATTCCTGTAAGTATTGTTCTAATATGCAGAAAATTTTCCCTGGAGCAGGAACTGTAATGGATTTGTCCTACCTGCCAGTGTTAGGTAGACACCAGGCTACAGAGCGGTTTAAACTCTCTGGTGTCATTCGCTTGCCAGCTGAAATTCCACTGTCACTCAACAGCATGTTAATGATGCGTTTTGTGCTTTTACCCTGCTTTTCTCCTTTTTTTCCATTTCAACTGTTTCTCCTTTCTCCCCGCCCACACCCACCCCTCCCGCAGCCCAGCTGAATCTCACTCCTGTGCACTCTTTGTACACCTACCTGGAAGTATTCCACTCTTCCAGCTGTCCCCCACCTTTCCTTTGCCCACCAGAGGCACCTTTCCACATCTTGCTTTCTTTCTTCATGCTCCTGATGCTCTCTCCCCCTGATCTTTCCACAGAAATTTGCTTTAAATGGTTGTCTTGATTCTCTCCCAATGTCTCAGTCTCCTTCTGTTGCCACATATTCTTGGAAGCTGTGCTACACAAAAAAAAGGTAAGAAAGAAAATAATTTTTAGTGTTAGAGAAAAAGGTAAGTTGCTTAGCGAGAGGCAGAGAAGAGGTGGTTTTCTGGGCATTTCTGTAACTGGCTTGAAGAACAGATACACCCTCTCGAATATTCTGGCACTTGGTATAGGAACTACATCAGGTGTGACATAATCAATTTTACAGATACAGGGTTAAAATAATCATTATTTTAATTTGTGCAATACGTCTCAGGTGTAAGTCACGTTGACAAACAGACCAAGACTCTTTAATGTGCGTACTTTCTGTTGAATAGTGCTTTAAGAGGTAGTAGAATGCATGCTTTTCATAGAAGGTTCTGAATTTTAAAATGCAGCTTCCTGGTTCACTGCTCGTCAGCTCTTTCAGCCTAGTACTTATGTAACTACCAAAAAAAAGTAGGTGTTCTGGAATCTATGGCTGCATCTCATCTGAGAAACAAAATATGAGCTTTAACTGTAGATAAAGATGCTGCGACTAAATTAAAGATATTAACTTACCAAGAATGGGAGGTATGAAGAAAACTATGGTCGTTTCCTTTATTAACATTGTCCACTACTAGCCTGTGAAAACGTCTAGTATGAGTTCACACTTGCCCAGATCTTTGCTATCATCTTGCCAGACTTGTGTCCAGACAAAATGCCACTAGGCAATCTGCTGTTTCGGAGCATTTGTCATTCAGATTCTGAAAAGTAGCACTGGCATCTAAGCTTTGCCTTAGTTTGTATTTCAAAGGTAACAGACTGCACCTTATAGACTTATTTATGCATGTACAAGAATCAGAAATTTCTCAAAATTGAATTTCTCAAAGACTGGGAGTTCAGGCTCACTGTGCTGCTACACCAAGAAACTGTATTTCTAATGAAGGAGACGTATGTCTGCCAGTCCTGAGGATGGGTACAAAGAGCACAAAAGTCTTTCTAACTGTGACATCTCTCTCCCCTTATCTGAGGAAGAACTGTTCTTTGGCAGGAATTACCCAATATCTGCAGTGGTTCCTCCTTAGAATAAAGCGTAAGAGACTTTAGGGTTTTTCACTATCTCCAAGCATTGTTAGCTAAGCATTTTTCCCTCAGGAAGTTCTTTTGCCTGCAGAGAAATTCATTGAAGAGATTTACTTCTCAGAAAAAGAGGAATGAATGCATGGTAAACTACCATAGCTTCGGACAAGTCATTTTTACCTGGATCACTTTGTTCTCCTACTGAATCACTGCAGATGTCTCAAGCATTTAAGGAAAAAGACTGTAATTTCAGCTTCTTTGCCGAAATCAAAATGAGGAATTTTCATGGAAGACAAAAGATTAACATGCCAGTCATCTTCAGGCATTTTATTTGTAGGTTTATTTTTGCAGAGGGGAAAATAGAACAGGTATTTTTCTGAAGCCTGCCCAGGGGAATGCCCTAATTTATTTTTTATTTTTTTTTTTTGCTTATTCTTAAAAGATAAATTCTTTGGGTTTTTTTTGACTGAAGTAACTCAGAATAAGTATATGACTTAGTTTTGTCATCATAATCTCCCATAAATGTCACTCATCTACCCTAATAAATTTCATAAAGTATAAATACTATTTCTCATACTTAAAGGAAGAGCAATTACAGATGCATTAGAAAAACATAATTTCCTGCCAGACAGTAAATGTTCATTTTTGAGGCACTGTTGTAGCTGCAAATGAGAGAACAGAAACTCATATGGGAACTTACCTGCTTGCTGTTGGTCGGTCCCATTCATCATCACTCAACCCTGGATCATGAAATTGGTGGTTTCGTGGTTTGCTTGGAGGGGACAAACTAGTCTGTTTAGGACTTCTCCATTCATAAGCATTGAAGTTATATCCTGAAGCCTGATAACTGTGTCCTAAAAAGATGAATTATCTATTTATGGCATTGTCGATGTTGCAGTGACATAATAGCACATGTCCAAAGCTGGGTTCTCTAGAACGTGGATGTAGACTCGTGATTGCTAGCTTTTTTTATGCAGTAGTAGTCAGATTATTTACGATTTAAATTATGCCTGGAATTATGTGCACCCTCGAGAAAGTCCATAAAAAGCAAAATCTTAAATATATCTGATACTGTTCTCCTACAGTTTATATCTCAGCTGCTTCTCATGTTTAGTACTACATATCTCCTCAATTTCATAATCACTTTCGAATTTGACATCACACATTGAATAATAGCAAATAAATCACACGTGTTATGGATCTGTTACAAATGTGTTCATGTGGCCATACGCAACACGACCAATATTAAACTTACACTAATAAGAAAACTGCACTTCAGACCTATTGAAAAAAAAACATCAACTTGACTGTTCCCGTGACTAGCAAGGAAGTTTTTTCTTCCTCCTGGTAGCTTTCTCAAACTAGAAGCAGTGCAACCAGAAACCAGCAGCATACCAGTGTTGATTATGCACAGTACTACCAATCTGCAGAATGGCTACCTAGATGCAAAAGTTGGCAAGCTGCAAAGGCTCTTGTGTGACCGTTAACTGGAGTAAAGCCAGAATAGGAAGGAGGGTGGCTGTCTCAGCACTGCTGAGGAAAGGACTCACTAATACAAAGGCAGGACTTCGCTAGTATTTTAAGCTTATTTCTGGGTGCTTTTATCATACAAGCAATGCTGGTATTAGTTCAATAGTATTTCTTTAACTGAATTAAGTGTAATTTGAATTCCAAGTAGGAACCAGACAGTCTGGCTTCCAAGCAATGTATCATGAAGAACACGTGGACTGACTTCTCACAAGCTGATGCTGATCTGGTAAGCAAAATCCATTATGGTACAGCTGCTGTATATATTTCATCTTGACATATTCCTTTTCTAGCTCTGTAGTTGGCATTTCCTGATGTGCATATTGCATTGGGAAGTTCTATTTTGTTGATGACTAACAAATATCACTGCTGTCACCTCTCTAAAGAGGGCAATTTGCTTCCATAAATCAGCCTAGACCTGTCTCCCTCAAATCCCATGTAACTACAGTTGTGTGTATTTTCTAGCTAATTGTCAGACATTAACATACTCTCAGATTCTAGGAAGGGTTTTGGTTGTGAAAATGTGACTGCTGTGTGGGGAAGGCTCCATATTAGTAAGGCAGACACATTAGACAAAGGTACAAAATGGGGTATTAATTCAAGGAGAGAAAAGGCTGCTTACCAGCATTAAATTGGTAACTAATGGGATAAAGCATTATCTGGTGCTCCAGAAACATTCCCCAAACTCTTCGGTTTGTTTAGTCTGTGCTCATGCCAAGAAAGGTTTGGAGAGAAGCCAAACTCAACTTGAGAGGTCAAGACAGAACGAACTTTAATAGAAATGTGGGTCACATCAGTACCACAGCAAGGGATAAGGAGCAAATGTGATTACATGCAGGCTGTTTAGTAGAAGTGCCATGCATCCAGCCAAGTCTGGGCTGATTTTTTCAAGGGAATTAGAAAAAAAATCTGCTTTGAGATACCGGCTTAGTTTTGACGTGGCATCTGAATCATCAGGACTTTGGAAAACAATCTGGGCTTCAGTCCTTTCCACATTGAACAATTTGCTCCAAGTATCATCAATTCACCCAAAACCGAGAACTAACATTTTGGCACTTTTTCAACAATACTCCTTAGAATTTAAAAACATCAGAAGAAAATCTAACATGATTTATTTTGATAAACTCACCAAAGCCATTGGAAACAGACAGGGGGACAAATTCACCCCAACTCTAACTCCAGCGAAACACAAACTATTCAAAGTGAATATAACCCAACACATTGAGTAATAAATACAATGTTATATGTAACAGTAAATTAAACACAAAATTGAGAAAACTGGAGTTGATGCCAATTAGACGCAATAAGGCCAAGAAATTCTTAAGAATGAAAAAACAGGAAAAAATGGACACTAGTAGTGACATCAGCTACTTCTTGATCTCAAGTGGCTCAGCAGGTTTCAAAGGAAATGTTCTGCTTTCCAGAAGAAACAGCCAGTGTTATCACTGAGCAGGAACATTACAGAATAGTAACGAAAGTAATCAGCACAAAACTTCAATCTATATGGGAAATCTGCTGTGTAGAGCTTAGATTCAGTTCTCCGTGTGAGGGCACAAAATATCTGTCCATGAGCTACTACCCATGCTCCTGGAAAGTAACAGAAACAAACAGAGAAATAAAATTGAAAAAATGTGTGGAACCAGAGCGAGCAAGAAAAAATTATTTGAGGCAAGAGGATAACTGTCCAAGTACCTGCCAGGTAGTAGGGATACCTCCTTTATGATGGAAATAAATGTTTTAAAGAGAGTTAAATAAAACACTGAAGCTGTGTGGAAGTTCTTTTTCTTGGGATGTAGAATATTACAAGGTGTCTGTATCCATCATTGCCTAAATAAATGTCTTACAAATTAAAATGAGACTATCTGAAAATTCTGTATAAAACAATAGCCAAACAGAAATAGAAAATTTTGCATTAAGAAAAATCATACTTTTAAATAGAATGATTATTTTTGAGAGCTGTAAGTTACATGGTAATGCTGCAGGAATGAGAAAGAAGCAAAAAATTATTTACAAATCACTAGTGATGCCTAACATTTCCCCTTCAGCAGTTTATAATAAATTTGTTGCCAGTTAAAAATTACTGCATATGGGTATCAAATTCATGAAGAACTTCAGTGCATTCTATGCCTTGCATTGATCTGTATTTGAAGGATAAACTTCTTCAGTTGTGGATGAGCTATGGACCAAGCTATTCAGATGTCAGCAACGCTAACAAAAGCCTCTTAATGTATTGATAAATGCTTCCTCACACATCACATTGTTACGAGAGAATGAATCTGAGGCCAGCCAAGTGTAAGAAATCATGATGCCTGGTGAGGTGTGTGGTCATAATGTGATGCCAGCACGTTACAAGATACAACGTTTGAAGTTGGTACAGATAAAGTTCTCTTTAAGGCAAAGGAAAGTCAACCATGAAGGTGGTATTTCTACTTTAAATGTCAATTTCATTCTTGACAGTACCTTGATTTCCAAAACTGGTATCAATACCAGAGCCATCCCATGACTCTACTGCGCTGTCAACACTTGGGACTGTGGTGGAATAGACATCAGAGAGTTTGCCAGATTTCTGTGCAGCAGAGGTTTCATCTTCAGCATCACTCAGTTCACTTACGTGACCCACAGGGACAGAAAATTTCTTGGGACTGGTAGCTGAATAGGATTATAAAAAAGAAAGGAGGTCGTGGTCATTGCTTTACTGCAGCTCTAAGAACATGTTTTTACTACTGACATGATGTTTTTCTAGGGATGGCCTAAATGCTTGTTAATCTGTAACAATACATACATTAAAGACCACTGATGCTACCCTTGGCCATACTCACCATCTGTCTGCTTCTTGATTTTCAAGGTGACAGTTTCTCCTGCCATCTGTAATAAATGAATGGCTTCACTCAAAGGTTTTCCTTTCAGACTGCTACTATTTATTGCTAGGATTCTGTCTCCTATGTGAATTGCCCCAGTCCTACAATAAGAGGGAAGTAAAACATTGAGAAGAAAGCATAAAAGGCAACAAAGGCAATTATCTTTGCATATTACAGAATGAAAGTCTCATCTCCATTTCTTCTCTTCATTTTGCTTTTATAGCTGTGTTAGAGAGTAATTCTTTTGTCAGAAATGCTTACAGCAAGTCACCTTTGTTGTAGTGACAATAGCAGAGCTGAGGCATGGAGATGTGGATTTCTGTGTTACTGTGGTAGTTGAGTTAATCACCTATAGATGATATTCATTGCAGCCTACTTGTTTAAGAGCAATCTCAGACAGCTCTGTAAATTCTGAAATGAGTCAAGTTTCTAGAAGTCTCACAACATAACAGATAATGGCAGTGTGAGCAACTAAGCAGCTATTTCATCCACGTGGCTTTCAGGACAGACCATACTAAGAGAAGAAAATAAATTCTCTTTCTGTAAATGCCTTGTTTTATTTTTTATGGCTGTGCACAGTATCTTGTTTTGTGTGCTCTAAGTTCTCTCTGAAACCACCACCAAAGGTACCAGTCGCTTTGACTCTACCTATCTTAGAAATAAAAGGCAATAGAAAACCTTAGCGTCTTCATGATTCTCGATACATCACTCACCACGAGAAGCATTTCTACTCCTCAGAAAATGCTTACTACGGTGTACCTAAGTGCACATACAGAGACAGTGTGTGTAAACAATGTGGCAGATAGGTATATAATAGGTTCAGATGAGCTTAGACACATGGAAGTGCTTTCCTTACTTATTGTACTATACAAGGCTATTGCTTTTAAAAGGCTGCTAAAACGTTCATGTGACTGAACAGTTTCATTCACTAGTCTTTCCCAGGTGATTTATAATAAGGACCACAATCCTCTGCTCTCTCTTGCATAGTATGTGCAAGAACACTCTGTTAAGATATTGCATATGCTCTTGAACTTGGCAAAGATCAAACAACCACATCAAAAACATTATAAACTCAGATTTGGAGAATTATAAAAAAAATAAATTGCTAAACCATGCAAATTAGCATCTTCAGGTAAACAAATTAAAAGTTTATATTCACAAAAAGAATAGTTAAAAATATTTCACTTTCCAATTTACCTTTCAGCTAATCCTCCTTTTGTAAGGCTGGAAATGATTATGGGATCAAAGGGCTCTTCAGTACCAGAGATTGTAATTCCAAGAGGCCCACCATAGCGTTTGAGCTCAACAGTATAAATAATTGCTCCAGAGCTCTCCTGTTCATCTGCAATAAATGCCAAGGGGATGCAATTGGTTTCTTATGAAAGAAGGAATGAAAAAAATAGCACATTCAGTCTAGTGACTGGTAATCAAAAAACATTTTCAAAGGATTACATTTCAGATACTCTCCTTAATCATATTCTACTGGATTATTTTGGGAAAAAATTTCTCTCATGCAATTTCTTTTTTATTGTTAAAGCCTGATATATTGAAGTCAACAGAAAAACTCCTCTCATTCTACAAAGACTGTTTTACTCCATTTGAAATGTTTTTATCTTCTTTCCTATTAAAATATAACTTTAGGCTCTTTTGTTCCAGAATCACAGAATGGCTGAGATTGGAAGGGACCACTGGAGGTCATCTTGTCCAACCTCCAGCCCAAGCAGGGTCACCAGGATCAGGTTGCCCAGGTCTGTGTCCAGATGGCTTTTGAATATCTCCAATGATGGACACTCCGCAACCCTCCTGGGCAACCTGTGCCAGCCTTTGGTCACTCTCACAGTGAAAAAGTCTTTCCTCGTGTTCAGGAAGAACCTCCTGTTTTTCAGTTCATGCCCATTGCCTCTTGTCCTGTCACCAGGCACCAATGAAGAGGCCTGGCTCCATCTGCTTTACATCCTCCCTTCAGATATTTACAGACATTGATAAGATCCCCCCAAGTCTTCTCTTCTCCAGCCTGAATGGTCCCAGCTCTCTCAACTTTTCCCCATAGGAGAGGTGCTCCAGTCCCTTAATCCTCTTTGTGACGCTTTGCTGGACCTGATCCACTACGTCCATGTCTCTCTTGGGAGCCCAAGACTGGATGCAGTATTCCAGAAATCGCTTACCAGGGGAAGGATCACCTCTCTTGACCTGCTGGCAGTGTTCACCCAAGAGACTGTTGGCGACCTTTGCCACAAGGGCACATTATTAAAGAAAAGTTACTACTATTGTATAAATAACATCTCTTTCTTGCATTGAATGGAAGGTATTTAGATTAAAGATAATTCAAAAGTTTTAAAACTAAACTTTCTTAAAAGAATTGTGGGAAAAGTCAAAAGTCACGATAAGATGAGCAGCAGGTTTTCTTACTAAGAAAACCTGAAATATATCCCATGATTTTGATGGACAAGTTTTAAGCTTCTGTAACAGAATCAAAAATAGCTTCTGAATTATTAACTAAGTGGAATAATAACTCCATTAGATTTGATTTCATTATATTGCATGAATTAATTTGCATTATTTTAAATTTTAGTCTCACCCAAACAATCAGAAATGGAGAAGTAGTAATCCCCACGCAAGCTTAAATACAATGTATTTGCCTTAAATAATACCCAACAGGTGTTGCAACAAGAAGAAAGGCTCCTGTGTTTATACAGTGCAGGTTCTTTACACATTATCAAAAAAAGTATCACAGCAGGAGAGCAATCAACTGCAGTATCTTTGAGTTGTGAAGGGATATTTTAAAATTTAAAATGTCAGATTTCTCCTTAGATCAAAATAACAAATGCTTCCTTGCCCATCTTACGATATTGGTATTCAGCCAGGATGTCTGGCCTGGCGGGAAACTTTTCCTAGATCTGTGGGTAATGACATTTTGAATGGTTCAGCAAGCGTGGAAAAAGTCTAGGATGTACATTCCGCAAATGTTACTAGAACTAACTTGAGACAAGTTTGAAAATTCAAATGTTCCCATTTCTGTTCCTGCAGATAGGAAAAACTTTAAAAGGAAAAAACAGATATCTGCATCACTAGCAAAGGTTCAAAGAGTTGTTTTCTTCTAATGCTGAACATGGTACTTTAGCAGAAAAGGAGAAACACTACTATCTTTGGAGCTACTTTATTTCTTCCCATTTTGCAGAAAATGTAGGCCTTTAACTTCCCTTCACCCCAACTCCCTCCTATTTCTCCCCTGCTATCCACATAAAGAAAATAGTACACATAGAGAATCAAGAGAGAAGAACTAGTGATTCAGCAAAGAATACAGGGATTTTCATGCCCAGCGTTGGCTTGACATTCTGCTTGGGGCATTATCATCAGTGCTTTGGCACAGTTCACATGAACTATGCTCTATCTGACATGTTCTTTCCAGAAGCTCTCAACTTCCAAGGCCCCACAAGAAGCCTCTGGCCGGCATACAATGGGCTAGCACATAAGCTGCCGCTGCGCCGCAGAAGAGCAGCAGCACTTGCTGGCTTGCTAGAGCATTTACGGAACAACGACAAATCCTCTGGGATCTCATGCTGGTAACATTTACCCAGGTGTGGCATGGACACAGTACAAGACTTCATCTGAAGGATGAAAAGCAATCCACCAAGCTAATTGAAAATGCAATAGCCAGTGTTTGCTAAGGATCAACACAATACGGATGCTTCTCTGCTATCAACAGTAAGTGAATAAGAAGTTATTAATCATACAGAAGCCCTGCCACATGAGAGCTGGAAGTTTATAGATCTTAGTGAACGACTGCAAAGCAGACCAGTCCATTATGTCTGTCATCTGGACAGCCTTAGTTAAGAAAATTAATGGCAGAATGCAACAAATGTCAGACTCTCTTTAGTGCTCTTTCCAGGCAGCAGCAACGGGAGCTATCTAAGAATATGGCATCCATGTGGCCTGAATTCACAATGAAGGCCACTTTTGCCATGAAAGCAAAGACCTTTGATATTCAAAAAAGGGTGGTAGCTGTTAGGTTAATCAGGAAATAAAATCGTACTCAGTTTGGGAAGCTGGCAGGAAAAAAAAAAAAGAAAAAAGATAAAAACTGCTGAAAACGTACTTTCATCTGAGGAGGAAATATAATCAAACTACAATGTTTCCGGATCTCATGTTTTTGAGATTTCCTTTCTTTTCTTTTTTTTTGTGATGCAATGATGGATAGTTTTTGAAAATCACATTTAATGGAAGTAGACCTGTGCTGCAGCACCTCTGCTCTGTCCACTAGTCTCTCACTCTTCAAAGTAACATCCCATCGATACAGACAAAACTGCAAAGAAGAGCGTAGTCTGGGGAAACACATGACATGTAACTACTACCCTGCTGCCAGCCTCACCTTCGCGGTTGGCTCTGAGGAACACAGCTCTGAGACACATACAACTGTCTGGAGAAGGGAGGAGTTGGAGAGACAGCAGAGGAAGAAAAAAACAGAAGGCAGAAATAAGAAGCTAGAAAGACTTTGAAAGACAGTGAGGAAATGAGAACCTAGGGAGGAAGAATCACTGCTTCTTGCCTTCCCCTCCCCAAAAAAGCCTGCCATAAGTAATTAAAAAAAGTTTAGAACTTAATCTCATTCTGTGATTTAGAAATTGCTTTGGAGTGCTCCACACCTATTTGTCTGTTATCATCAGGCTTTTCTTTTCTTGGGGAATTTACTAATGATTTTTTTCTGTTAAGTTTGGGAAGCACATTTCTTTCCTTTGTGAGAAAATAGAATTTCATAAATAAACAGATAGCAAAAAAACCCATATTTTAATTGAGGTACACTTTTTGCTATGCATTTGCTACTGTTCTGCCATTATTTTTTAAAATATTTTTTTCTTTAGAATTTTAGGAGACACTCATTCATTTTAGATTTCTAAGTACCTGAAATCTGCTATAAATACTTTCAATTACACTTTGACACTTAGTGAACTGTTAACAGAAGCATTTGTATAGACAATTTTGTTCAGTAGGTCTCTGACTAGATGTCCCATTTACATTTCAATCTGTGAAGTTACATCAATCAAGTCTGGTCTGGTCTGGGTAAGACACTGTAACTATGTGAGAATCTTGATACAGATATATGATGTAACTGTAAAATAAGCAACATGAATATATGAAAGAAAACCATAGAATAAGAATCCCACTCAGACTAAAATCTATACCAGCTGCATGGTGTGCAATATCTAAGAGAGTGAAGATGTTATTTTACATGGGTGGAGACTGAAATCCACATTTCAGTGACAGCAATAGAAAATGTGTGTACCAACTTCAAAGAAAATGGAAGCTGTCCTAAAAAAAAAAAATTAAGTCCACAAGATGAGAAGGAGCAGGGGAATGACATGACATGCAAAGGACAAACCCACATGTGTGTAGAAGTGAGAAGTTATTACTTCTTACATGTGGCTCTAACTCACAGTCATCTTCTATGGTCTGTTGGCAATTTCTCTGCAGGGTTATTAAGAAGGGATCCTAGGTGCCATGAACACTTGAAAGACAGACCCCCCTCTTGTGCAGGAGTAAACTCAAATTTCCCCACTATAGGCATTTTTCCTGTCAATTTTCTGCCAATTGTAGTTCTAATTTGCTTTTCATAACATACCTGGTTTGGTTAGTTTTGCAAAGCAACCGTCAGTCAGGCTTCCCTTTGGACGCACAGCCCATACAGTTTGGCCAGCCTCTAAGATGGACCGATCATGTCTAGTAAATTCCACCTCTCACCTATGGAGACCTATCCACAATATCCTGCTGAGCAGTGCCCATTCACTTTGCTGGATAAAAATTTGCTTCTGAAAGCCAATTTACACAAGGTGCTAAATGCATCTCCCATTGCTTTGTACTGATCATACTGAGAAGATACTTTCTGCTTGCTTTCAAAACCAATTAAAAGAGCATTCCTGTGCAATTCTAAACATCATTTCAACAGTTGCACTTGATTTTAAATAATAAAGTGTGGCAGGCTGTGCCTTTTTGCTGTGAGTTTGTTTAGTGCTCAAGACAAGCGAGCTTTTTTTTCACACTTTTGTGTAATATAAATCCCAGCAGTAATGGTAGTTCTAATTGTCTAATTTTCTTTGCTACTAGAATACATAACAAAACTCACTTTACTATCTCCAGGTAGAAATTTTGCTCTTATGGAATCCATAATGAAGAAGATTCAGGAATATTAGGGATGTAGACGTGCAAAATGATGGCAGCTCCATTATGTCCACCGGGCTGATTAGACATGGCTCCTACATCTGCCATCCAGCACAGTGGGTAAAGCACTACTTACCTTTAAGCATGTGAACAGTCATACTGAAGTCAACTTTGTAAATTTATGGATAAAACATGCACTTCACCACTCTGCTGGAGAACTGAGGCCTGAGGATCCATGCTTTGCTAAATATGATTTCTATCTTAAAAGCAAAGAAAATCTCAATATTCTAATAAGAGAAGGATGGACCCTATATGGCTGCACAAGGGGAAATTGCCTTTCCAGGAAACTGAATATAGCAATATAGCTACTGAGAAAAGGCAAAAATTTATATATAATTAAAATTCTTACATAGTGTGACATTTTCTGATTAGCACTAGCATAAATCAGCCATGTTTAGAAAAATTAGAATTTAATGTTTAGAAAAATTTAGAATTTAAATGCAAAAGAGTAACTCTATATTCTAAAAATTCTGAAAATACACAAGAATCTGGAATAAGCTTATTGCTACTACCAGAATTATCTTCATCTTTGCGGATCTTTAACTTTACAAGGTCCTCACAGTGCTGAAGGATCTGGACAGCATCTTCCATTGAGCAATTATCAAGCCGAATGTTATCTATTGCAAGCAACTTATCACCCAGTTCAAGTGTCCCAGTTCTGCGAACAAATAAACAAGCTTACATGAAATTCTAGTAACATTAAAGCAAGGTATCTCAGAAGGTATGAACATTATTATAGAAATGAGACGGATTTTTAAAAAGCAATTATTTCTTAGTATGCTGGACTTTTCATCTGCAATTACTTTTTATGAAAACAAACAAACAAAAAAGAGCTCAGTCCCTTACAAGCTCCATTTGCTTAACTTGTGTCTGTCTGGCTACAAATGGAAATAGATTTTTACTGAGAACTTGAATGTCTTACCTGTGAGCAACACTTCCTTTCTTGATATCAGAAATAACCAGAGGGTCCCCTGGTTTTCTGCTGGATGGAGCTGTAATAAAGAATACATACAAGAATCTGTTTTTATTTCTAGATATGCAAATGGGCTAATTCTGTCTATAAATCAGTACTTCACACTTGTTATTTACCTGCATTATATCCTTCTCCTTCCCTTAAATTGCACATTATGTGAATACAAACAATCATCAGCAGCATATTAGTAAGACCGCATACTTCACAAAAATAGAAAATGCGAGGATTAAGGTGACTGGTGCAAAGCAAATTTAACCTGATATGTCTGAATTCTGAATCATGTGAAGATATCACAGGACAGCTCCAGCGATCTATCATAAAATCATGTATAGCTACACATAAGGAAGACTTTCTGTTAATAGAACCTTTCAACAGGACCAGTAATGCTGGTCTTTTGACAGACTATTTTTGTCGGTCATAAATCATGTTTTACTATATTCCTGACCAACAGACCTACTCTGGCAAAATATCTAGAGTGCATTAGCCCACATTCTTTACACCACTCCCGTCTCATTCAGTGCTTAAGGCAGAGGTATGAATGCTTCCCGGGTGAGAAGGAATCTACTTTCCAAAAAATGACATGCTGTGGATAGTGGCCACACGTACCATTGGGCTGATACATCTGCACAGATGTAGCTTACCTCATATGGATGCTTGCTTCACAGTGACTTGCCGCTTCCTCTGAAGGAAACAAGTGCCTCTTTTGATGAGTAATCCTGCTCCCCTATTCTCCTGCTGGGCCTTAAGAATTGTAGACTTTCCCCCACTTTGTACTGGGGATACCTACTAGAAGCCCGGCAATTCCAGCAGTGGTCGAATTAGTTAAAACCCCCACCACTCCTCTCCTTACACGGCAGATCAGATATAGTAAGTAGTAGACTCAGAACTCGAGGGTGATGAAAGAAATTTTTAAAGAACGGTGTGGCATCTGCTCCCTACCATTGCAAAGTACACCACCTAGAGCTGCTCTGGCCAGGAAGTAGCCCGTGTGGTGAACACAGACTGACTTTTAGGGCTGTTAGTGGAGAGTGTGCAAATATTAAAATATTGCCACTCGGTTCCCCTGAAAACGCTAACATTTTTTGCACATTTTTTGCTCTACAATTGCCCCAAACCACTTCTCTTCTGTGTACTGAGGCCTCTGCATTCATTCACAGAAGGTACTTTTCCATTAGGCTCCATTGCCTAGCTGACAATCACCCAAAAAGCTGCTCATATTGGAAGATCACCTACAAACTACCAATGTCAGTTACTTTAGCAACTCATGATTCTTCTCTTTGATGGTAAATGACAGATCTTCACCTACAGCAACCACACGGTGTATTAATAATGACATTTCCAACACATTATTCTAACAGATATTGTTAACCTTGTCTGCCCTGGCTGAGAAAGCCTTTGAGGGTCCAAGGGAATTCCTTAAGAACAGCTAAATAGCCATATTTCAAATGCAGTGTCTTCACAGTCCAGAAGACAGATGTACAAGGACTTTCTAGAATTTTTAGAAACTTATCTAAAGCAGCACACTTTCAGGAAATGCCTATGTTGCAATTTAGAGAGCAGTAATTAACTTTTTGCAGGATGTGTAATTTTCATAGCTTGTTTCTGATACTTTCAATTATATCTCATATGACAGTTCCGTGATTTACTTGAATTCTTTAGGTTTGTTTCACCAATTAGTACCTTGTTAAAATTTTAAAGTATGACTTTGGTGAACATTTTTTTTTTTTTTTAATTCTATATTTTTACCCTCTGGGTTTCTATATGAATCTCTGAAGTTATATGCCATTTACTGTATGATGTTCACAGTTTCAGATTTGAGTATTGGATAGTTTTAATGAAATTGCTTTATAAAATTTACCAGTATTAAAAAACCCAGTCCACTATTGTTCCAAAAAGAAGAGAGAAGGAACCGAAAAAAGGGAAAGAGCACAGCTCACAGTGCGAAGCCATAGAGTACACGTGGATGCAAAGGGTATGATATCGCACACAAAGTTATTACAGTTTCAAACAGGGTGTGAACCAGCGGTATATTTTAAGTTATCCTAGGCTATTAATTGTGTCTGGTGGATGAAAGTCTTTTTGTAGGCCGCAAACACAGCTCAGTGTGAAATGAATCCCTACATGCTGACAAGCCCTTAATAAGCACCTACACCACACTTTGTTTTATTCTTGTTCAATGCTCATGACATACATACTACAAACTATTCAAGTTGTGTTGCAGAGATAAAATCATTAATTTCCTCCTGAACTTTTATACTGAACATCATCACAGCCCAAGATTGCCTCCCAAACACTAGTGAACAGATGCTGTCCCCAGCAAGAAGATTAAATACTATTTTTCTGATTTTACAGGTGAGGAAAGGAAACAGAAGAACGTTTAGGTCAAAGTACAACAGTTTTCAGTGAGCAATTTGAGATATTCATGCCCTTATTTCTCACAAGAGTTTGTAGTATAAAACAGCTTCTATCTCGAAAGCACAACTGCTGGCATTTTCAGCAACAGCTGCAGATGCTCAACATTTCTGCAAGTGAGACCCCAGGATCTCAAGAGTTTCCGCAAAAATTCAAGCAGCCACCTGTGGAAAATATCTTTTTCTCTCCCCATCTCTCTCTTTCCCTTTCCCCCCTCCCTCCCCTTTTCCCCCACCCCGTGAAATAACTTGTCTCAGAACAACTCTATTGCAGACAAAAAAACCCCTCTAATTTCTCCAGGGTAGCATTAAACCATCTTGACCATGAGATCACCTCCTTTTCCTTTCTGCAATCCTCTACCTCGCTCATTACGTAGCCTCCACCCCCTTTAATACACACCATTTCATCTCTCCCCAGAGAGCAGAGAAGCGAGAGTCTCAGTGAGAAAGTAATATCTGACCACTTAATTTAAAAAGATATCTTCATGAATCAACGTGAGTTTG
This sequence comes from Baryphthengus martii, assembly GCA_013396935.1. Lineage (NCBI taxonomy): Eukaryota > Metazoa > Chordata > Aves > Coraciiformes > Momotidae > Baryphthengus > Baryphthengus martii. The sequence goes on along the minus strand of VWZK01008982.1, from coordinate 595,785 downwards.
AAGTGACGCTGTACAGCTCTAACTCTCCATGTTTATGTTTCATTTCAGAATTATTTTTGGTTTTAAGAAGCTATTAAAACCAAAGCACCTTATCACTCACCTGTATTCAGCCTTCTTGTTCAAGTCCCAGCTTCCCTACCCCCAGTCACACCTCAGCCTCTCCACTCGTCTGCTGTCTCCCTGTTACATCTCTCCACTCATCTCCTCTCCTTGTCACATTCTGTTTGTCCACCAAAGATCTTCTGTTTTCTCCTCCTGGGTCCAGCTGTTAGTCTACTTACTGTTGAGCTTTTGAAGAGACTTTACACAGTCTATATGATGAACAGCAAGTGGACCAAAGAGTGCATAAAGTCGTACTGATACTAAATCTAGCGTTGCAGCTGGAAGACTGATCTTTAGCAAGTTATTTGTTCTTTCTCTTCAAATTATTCTGCGAATTACTCTTCTCTTCAAATTACAACTTCAGCTGCTTGTCCTAGGCCCCTACCCTACACCTCCTAGTAAAGACACACCTCCCTTGCCCATCTCTCACCATCTGAAAGCAAGTTCAGTGAAGTGTTGTCAGTTTTGTAGATCAGCTGTTATATTAGGTTAAATAAATCCTCAAACAACCCTCCTTCCTTATTTCACTGCTAATCCAAAGAAAAAAAACCTATGAAACTTTAAATAGCTTTTTTGTTCCTTAAGTATTGGTTACTGTGGAGCAGCTGAGAAACCTGCTGGTTCTTCAGGCCTTGTCTTGAAAATAATTCCTTGTAACACTGCAGTTGAGTTTGCTATGTAAAATCCCCAAATGTCCAGAAACATGCTTTAGGAAGTAAATTGTCATGGTCAATGCTAAATATCCATAGATATTTACAAAGCTTGTTTCTGATGAACTATAAGAGCAATAATGCAAACTATAGTGTCACTGCTAGTTACAATGCCTTAGAAAAACTGATCACAGTGTGGGTGAGATTCTGATATTCTTACCAGCTTTGCAGCTTCTTATTCCTTGAGCAGTCCCATTAGCTTCAGAGAGATTATTTATGAAGCAAGGTGCTGCAGTTCATAACCAGTAAGGATATCAGAATCTTACTTAAGAAAGAAAAGGTACCAAAAAAAAAAAAAGAGCAGTTAACTACAGTTACCAGCCTGTACTACTAAGTCATTTTCTTGGGTATTTTTCAATGTATTTAAAAACTATTAGTCTATGATAAAGTAGCCAGTGGCACAAAAATTTATCTTTAAAAATAATAATAATAAAAAAAATAATCCATATTCCATTACATGGTCTAAGATCAGTGCCACTGGCCAATAAATCGAAACAGATTTGAACACTACTAGATGTACTTGAAAGCCATCCTTCTTCTAGGGAATGGTTCTGTTATAAAAGCACACACATGGACACTGCTGTGGCGTGCTTTATTTGGATGACATAATTTTAAGAACTGAGACATTCTACTTGCTCCAACCAGGTAACTGGGTGTGAAAATGATGGTACCTGCGGTCACTTACATTTGCAAATTATGAAATAGGTTCTTTACTGATTGTAAGTAGCTATTATTAGGAAAATTAGATAACACAGACATAAGGGAACCACTATTCCCTTATGATGATGATATAAATCCAGTACATGTGTGAAGGCAGCAACGGACAAGGCCAGTATACTGTGAGGTAACCAACATGTACTACCAAAAACTCAGTGCCCAGGATTAACATTAACAATGATGCTCAGGAAACTTTCTTCTATCTCACTTTCTAGGGGTTCCTAAGGGGATTTTGATTTTTTTTTTGTTGTTTTGTTTTTCTTGCGCTAATAAATCTGAAACTAAGAGAAGCTTAGTCTCTTCCCCTATTACATGCCATGTCAAAGACCATGAGTTAGCTTAACTGTCTTTAGTGTTGTGTCACCTCAGATATGTCTTCAAGTACCTGGCTGTAACTCTATACAGGAACACTTGGTATTTTTTATCGAGGAAAACAAAACAAAGAAAGAGAAATAAAATCCTCTGCCAGGATGTCTGCCTACTAACAGCTGAGTTACAAGAATTCTTGGACTTAAAAACAGATGCCAACCCAAGATGAGGCTTACATTCTCTTCTGACAAAAAATGTCTGTCTTGTCTGTCAGATGAGGTCATTTTCTGACTTTCTCATTCAAATTCCAAACTAAACTGGGGATATGGAAAGCAAGACAGTTGTTTCTCTGTAATATTTTTATAGAGACAGCACTTTCTCACTCACCTTCAAATGTACTACCTTGAGAAGAGAGGATGAAAGAGGTCTCTAGCACTTAAACAGATCAATCCCAAAAGTGAATAAGCATGATCTCCTCTATCAGCCCTGTTTAAGTCTGGTCATACCAACTCCACTGCGTTTCCCTTAGTATTTATTTTTTTAAAAGAAATAATGTAGCTTTCTGATAATATCAGTAATAAATGGCATGCTGATATGCTAAAATGCCCTACACAAACATTTGACAAAATCAATATAAAACATACTCTTCAAATCATACTGACTCCTTTAGGAGTTACAGAGGACAGCACTGAAAAGCAAGCACAAAATGCAGCAATTCAGGACTTCTACCAAGTAAACTTACAAACTTTCAATTATTAGTATAAATCCTTTAAAATCAAATAAATAATTAATCCTAGACACATTTCATAGGTATTAAATGCTATTAATAAGTAGGATTATGACATATAACAGATAATTTTCTTTAAATATGCAAGATACTGCAGTATGCTCAGAAGAGTTGAGCTGAGATCAACTAGGTGACTATATAAAGCACTGACTTTGGAAGTTCTAAGTCAGGAGGGTATGCAAAGTTTGGAAGAGGAACACTAAATACTAAACCCCAAGAATATTAGCTTTCCATTTAAAGTTTACTCCTACAGACAGAAAAAAACTACAGTAAATCTGAACTTCAAAAAGCAGCACCAATCAAATTACAGGGAAGACTGTATTTTCACAATAATCCTACAAACCAGTATCAATCCTAAGAATAACATTTAAATAGAACAGCCTGTCTCCAGGTTTTCTCATTTCTCAGTATTTTCATTTGCACAAATACATGTAGACCTACAATTTTGCTTCAAGCATCACATTGCATCTCACAGAGCCTAAGAATTAGTCATTCAAGTGTGTAACACAAGCAAACAGGCCTGCAGTATCTCTCATTTGTTCCTCAGATGTAATTCTTAGCACTGAGTTCCCCGCTGCACTTTTGATTAACCTCATTCTATTGTGCTCATAAAAGCTTTCAGAATATAAGTCAAAGCACAATCTTCCCCCAAGACACATGAATAATTCCCAAGAAAGACTAAGAGGCTAAGAAAGGCCACAATCGTAAAGGAATGTTAATTCCAGTGAGACTAGATTCTGCACTGTCATTAATTACATCAAACAGAAGGCCATTAACGTTGATATGGATTGCTCTCCCTTCCAGTGAGGGCTGAACTTGGTATGCTGGAGTTTACCTGGTCAAAATCCAGCTCTAACATGGCATTTACTGTCTGCCCCCAAAATAACTAAGTATAGAAACACTTTAATTTCAAACAACAGCAACAGATACTTTTGGAGAAATAGACTAATGCAGACCCTTGTTATCTTCTCTAGCAGTCTCTGAAATCCCAAGTGAAAGGGGATTTTGCTACGTGACTTGCACATTTAGGACTGCCCACTAGTTTTACAGATTGAGGATACATCTTCAGACTCTGGGTTCTGAAGCAGAAAACAACCCCATGGTATGTGAATCCTCATGCCTGTGAGAACCCTTGGGTTCAGTAGAATTCTGTTCAAGAGCCTGTGACAGACGACGACAGACTTTGATTTAAACTTCCCAGTTACGGAAATACTTTTGCACGGGCCTAAATCTATTGACATCTTCTTTAAAAATAATTTTAATGGGAGTTAAAAATCTGCTATGAATGAAGGGAAAGTTCAAGTTTTAAGCCTGGCAAACTTCTGGCTTCTTTAACTACCAGAAAGCGAGTATAAATCTGTTACTGAATGGTAATCATGCTTTTCTAGAAAGAAGGAATTTATACCATAACAAATATGAGTCTGTAGCTACAGGACCTCCTATCTGCAGATTATCCCATAAAAGTGGTCTTAAAAACAAGCACTTTCACTTACAACTTATGGTGATGCCAAGTTCCACATTATGCTTCTTTGGTAGTTTTACATGAAATGTTCCACTGCTCGGTATAACTGATTCTATAAAAAATATATTGAATATGTTAGACAATTTATAAGGCATATCAATTCCAAGTGCACGGAACTACACGCCTAAGACCATGAAATCACATCACAGAGGAAACACAGGTGCTGAAGTGAGGGAAGTAGGACATATGAAGTAGGATTTGTACCTCTATTGGTAATTTCACGGTAACTCGTTTTTTTTTAAGGTTTAACTTTATGGAGATTGCACAGGCCAGCAGGAGCTGAGACTGCAGGTTTTTAGCTCTTATGCAAGCTCTGTGAGCACACGTGAAAATTTTAGTGTTAGCAGGGAATTTTTAATCAAAAGGACAGAAGATAAAGTCTTAAGGTCTTTCAGGCCTTTGTTGCTGTAGGTCTAGCACTTTTTAAACTGCTAAGTTAACTGCCATGGATTTTAAATCTACTGGGAAGAAAAGGAATCAAGACATCACTAACGGAGAAGTGCCTGAAGATGACTGAGGCAAAAAACACTCAAATACTTATTTGAATCCTGACTTTTGGCATCACTGCTACCAAAAATCTGGGCCTTGGCCTGAAAAGGAGTGATTGAAATTACAGCTATGGCAACATATATGTGGCAGAGGAGTCTAACCACGAGTATGTCTGCCATCATGGAACAAATGAGAGGAGCACAAATAAGTCCACAAATAAGCACAAATAAGGAATTGAAATACTGAAATATTTAAATTTCTTTCACATTATTCAGTTTCTTATTTTTAAATATTTCATTCCCTATGCTTACGTATGTACATATTGTATTCAGCTTTTGTTTTTTTTAAACATTCTACTAGATGCACGCTTACTGAAAGATTATACAGAATTACTCTAGGATCGTTTAGCCTGCATTTTGACATCACCATTAACAATAATCACAGTATGCAAAATACAGCATATCCAACATTGTCATGACTTCAAAGGAGCTACTGTCACATGAACACAGAAATCTTAAAGGTTTTTACTATTTACATAGTGGAGCAGTGCACATACATAATGTGGTGTTGTTTGAGTCACACAGTTTGTGATTTTGTTCTGTATTCTGTATGCTTAAATGCATTATAGAAGAAAGGGAAGCCATTAGTAATAATAGACTCATCAGCAGCACTAACAATAGTTTTTCTGGCTTTTATTAATTCAATTTCTATTATTTTACTTAGATCGTTGGTTTGAGATACTATATGTGAAATTCTCAACTCTTCAGAATTTTTTACTTATCCACCTTTTCATAACACTGTTCTGTCTAGTAAAACATTTAATTAGCTGGCCTGTAGAGAATTTGTCTCTGCTTAGCAGAATATTTCTATCTCAGGGCATAAAAATATCTGGAAATAACTCAGAGGAGGGACTGTCACCAGATCTTACTACAGGACTTGTCATTTCAATTCGCATTCTGAAGCACGCTGCAGGGCTAGGTGAAATGAGAAAGCTGTACAAAAAGACACACGTTTCAGATAGGTTACTTGAAAACTGAGTGCTATATATGTGAGAAGAAAGCCTGCACCTTGCCTAGCACTCGCAATGTACTTGGGATTTATTCCTTCACTTTCCTTGCAAGACAGAACAACAGTACATTCATACCTGCAACATCAAATTCTATTTCCAAAGTGACCTTGTTGGTGATAGAGGAGTCTCTGAGCAGTTGATTGGCCTCATCAAATGTGCTGTCTTCCGTCGGGATACCGTTTATTGCCACTATTCTGTCTCCTATTTGCAGCACCCCACACCTTGGTACACAATGACAAAAAACAATCATCAGATGTGCACGTTACCAGAACCAGCAATATCACACGCATTCAACCTAACCTTGAAGGACAAGTGTGGCACAGCAGCTCAGCAGGCTACTCAGGCACAGAGTGGGACAGAAGCTGCTGCTGCCCCTTTGCACCAAGACACTATCAAGCACTCCCAGCATGGGGTGTGTTCTCTTAGGTGCTAGGATCTAGGAAGAAGGGCAGACTTCATGTCTCCACCCAACCCACGAACATCCCGTCTGTCTCTGATGTGGGGCTACAGGTCTTGTAGCCTTGCAGGGGAGGCTAGTACTTGCCTGTGCAACTATTATTGTTTTCATGACACAAATAAAGACATATATAAGCATAAAAATGCATCTGAAATGTTCCAATGAAATCACTAGTAAGTAAAAACTCTGGTATTCCCTTAGACTGAACAGACCTAGATATGGCCTCCCACCACAGCACAGTGAATGATCACTGCTTTCAGGTCAGTGATGTTTCTGATACTCTTTTTTTTTTTTTTCCCTTTTGCAGGAATATAGCTTCCAGTCTCCTGATGGAGGACTCTGGATGATAAAAACACTGGTTCTTGTCATTCTTCTTACAGTTGATCAAGCATATGAAATATAATTGTCAGAACAGACAGTTTATTACTTGCCATGCTCCCATTGAGCAAGGCCCTGTAATTTATCACAAATCGAAAGCAACAAGCCCAAAGCACCCCGAGGAGTGCTCACCAAAACGTACTTAGCAGTCAACTGAAAGAACCTCACCTTTCCGCCGGACTGTCAGATTCAATATAGGAAATGAGAGGTGGAGAAGACAAGGTCTCAGTAGCAAACACGCTACCCTGGAGCTGTATCCCAAACCCTACTATGGGGTCAGCTGTCAGCACTACTTCTGTGGTTTCTGTGTGGACGACCTGCCCCGCCAAACCAACAGTGCTAGAGGCTAAAGACACTATAAAACAGAGCAGACCGGGAGGAAAGACATTCACATATATCAGAAATTTCAGTGTTCTTTGAGAAAACTGATCTGTACAATAAACCTAGTCAACGAAACATTTCTTTTAAAGTCAATTTAGGTTAAAGTTTATAAATCATGAATAAGCCATTATGATATATAAGAGAATAGAAAACATCTGGTTTTATGTTAGAATGCAAAAAGATAGTTCTTGTACTGAGTAAAATAAATGTGCTTGACACTCCCATCCTAAAAATCTCAGAATATCCTTGAATTCTGTTTGCATCAGGTTTGAGGCACTGATGAGCAGAATTTTCACAGGAGCTAAGGGAACTGGAAGTGCAAGTCCAGCTGTTATTCAGACTGATTCCCATGCGTTCTTTTTAAGATCTCACAGCAATGCATTGTTGTTAGCAACAAGGCACATGGCCCAGGCTTGCCTGCAAGAAATAAAGATGCCTTCCTCTTGTACACGTTTACTACACATCAGCAATTTGTGAGGCCAACTAGGTCACGCAAGTTGAACAAACTCCTGTTTAAATAACCAGTGTATCTCAAGAGATTGTGAGAAAAAAAAAAGTTATCTGGGCTCTCAAAGAAACTGGGGCATACTTCTGTGAGAAACACAGGCAACTTCTTCTGTACTCCTAATTTACTCCCTCCCTCTATTCTCACTCTTGTTCTGAATAGGTGGCACTACAGAATAAATCAAGATAAAGACAACATTGAGATTCAATGCAATTACCTATGAGAGGAGGAGACTGTACTTTTGGTTCTTTGATATCTGCCAAAATGTCTATTGTATTATTGTTTGAGTTCCCCCAGTGACAAACTACTGCCTTTCATTATGTCATACACAGAAAGTTAAAGTCTTCTAAATTCTTGTTCAGACCAGTGAACAAATGGTAATCCTCCAATGCCAAAGATTCTGAATGTTTTCATGTTATAAATCTGTGCGATTACCTCTCCACCTCTAGTTTCATTCAAGATCCATTTCTGCTTGTAGCAGCTACCAAGAATTAGATAAAAGTTCATGGTTTATTTGAAGGATTGTTTAACTGCATTTTTTTTTTCCTTACATGTTATTGTTATACATCATAGGTAATACTAGCACAGCTGTACAAATACGTCAGAGGCTGTATAAGTATTTCCTGCACTTTGGGGCTAGAAGCATTAGACTTTTGCTCTGAAATAGTATAAAATCTGATCTATGTAGCACAGTTGGCAGTGACAGTTCTGTTGCAAAGGTCTCACTTGCCAAAAACCTCCTAAGTTTCTGTTTTATCCCAGCAAATCTTTCAACTCTGAAACTGCCTTTTCTACGAGTTCTCACTCATATCTTCCTTACATTTTCCTTTGTGCGAATTATGTATTATTTCAGCTACTCAAGAGCTTCCTTCTTACTGTTTCTTTTATCTGCACTGTAAGACATGCTCATACCCAAATGCAAACACTAATAATCGGTTCTTAGAAATGGCCACCAGCTTAAGCATTTACTGCATGTGATAAACAGGTTTCTCCAGCCCTCAGCACCGCAAAGACTAAAATATGACTAAACGAGACAAATTCAGAGCTGATACAATACTGGATCCCCTAATGCACCTTCTAGAAATGCCTACATTTAGGGCATCCAAGTTCAGAAAAGTTCCATTTTTCCTTTCTTTAAGGTCATACAAAATTACTTGTTAGCTGTGTCTTTGTTTCTCATCACTTAGGTGTCCATTCCTCCTTTGCAGTAGGCATCTAGTTGACTCTGTAACTTCCTTACTCTTTTTCCAATTCTCTATCAGGAACCTAAAGGTCTCACAACATTTATTTCAACTTTTAGGAAAGCTAAGGCTTTAAGTCACATTGGGAAATTAAGTTGCTACTTGTGGGATTTAAAACTCATGCTGACAAACATTGTGATGATGTGAACACTTAAAAGTGACAGCTAGCAACTCCTCCCACTTCTAAAGAAAACAAAACAGAAACAGGAAGAAAAACCAGCAGAGATGAAAATACCCTTTCCAAATCAAGTAACAATACCTATCTGCTAAGCCTCTATAAAGTGCCACAGGTATCCAAAACCATGACTTCGAGCATGTTGGAGTTTGTAACAGAACAAGCTGCAGCAAGAAACACTGCCATTTTTTTTGACTGCTTGATAGATTCAAAGTTTTACAGGCCAGGAAGCAGCCTTATTGATTTAAAAAGGGGGCACAGGTATATATGTAGTTTCAGTGAACCCTGGCTGCTACTGCTTGCTGGAGGTACATTTTAACATGTTCAGTTTTTGTCCAACTCTCAGCAACAGTCCTGGAGACTGGTTTACTATATGCTCTGCAGTTAAGTAAATAATAATCTTGAAGATTATATACTTGTTACTTTTATTCCTGCAGCTGTATAAGAAGCAGAGCAAGATGTATTTAAAGGTACATATACAGTTTATTATGCCTGCAGTCTACCGTTCTGATCCTTGAGAAATTGTAAAATGTTCACTATTCTTCCTGGCAGCAGCTAACTTGGATGTGCTCAGAGAAGAGCACCCATGGATGCCTAAGACTCTCTTTTAATTTCTACCAGATAGGCAGCTTTAGTAACTGTCATGTAAGTTGGTATAAAATGGTGTCTCACTTTCAAGTATTAATATGAACATAATACAAAATACTTCAGTATTTAAACTTTAACCAAATAATAATTGAAGTGTTTCCACAATGAATACCATCCTTTAAAACCAAAAAAGGAGCAGAGGAAGAATAAAAATTGAAAAAAAGAATGGCATAAATAAAGCATGTGACAATAGGGCATGCCTTCAATTTTCACAGCCACATGTTTGGAAAGTTCTGTTTAACTAGTGCAATGATTGTAAAATCATGGCCATAAAAGTCTTGTAAACCCCTGGACCATCGCACTTCATCGTCACAAATTTTGGCACGCTCACATTAACTTATGCAGGTTTTCCTAAATAATTGGAAGTGTAAACTTTATAGCGCCCTTCGCCAATACAGGATTTTCTTCCCAAATGATACCCTGAAAGATTTGTTAAAAGTTACATTAATAAACTCCTCAAATGATCCAAATGGATTAAAATAAAAAAAAAAAAATCCCACTGAAAGCAAGTGAGACCATGATATTCAAGATCCTGGTTCTTATGAGTCTCCCACAAAGGAAGAGGGGCAAGGTCTTCCAAGTCCTATCGATGGATGGTGGAAGCATACAGGACCAGTCATTCTCTATCATGGTCACTTGTAGCACACTCAGTCCAGTGTGGGTCTCTTAAGTTGGCTGTTACTGCAGCCATAATTATGGATATAAGACTAGCAGTGGGAGTAAGGAACTCTGCATGGGCTGAAAAGCAAGCTCACAGCAAGGGCAAACAAGCCTGACTGGCCAGCCAATTCCTCCAAAGCCAGCTCTGATTCAGGGTTGCTGAAGTAGTCACAGCTTGTAGTGAGGCACAAACTCACTCACTCGTGAGGCCAGTTCCACATATTTTGTAATGCTCTAGACCTCCCAATACAAATGCATAATAAACTACGCCATAACAAAGCCTCATCCGAATTCTTCCTAGCTAGAGATTTGTTTAATCATAGCAGCCTGCCATCCCCAGGGTATTCTGAGTTGAGGAATCTTTCAGGTGGGCTGCAGTGCTTAGATGACTGTCCCACTTAAATCTAATGGCACTAGCCTTGTTTTGAGCCTTTGTAGGATGGCAAATTGCAGGGCAAGGCTTCCTTGAAGGAAAAATATCTGAAAATTATAAAAACAACAAAAGTAACAGTTGTTAGCAAAATCCATAAGGATTAGATTTCAGGATTAACAGTCCTTTGTTAGATGGAACAGTGATAATACATCACAATCAAGAACTATTTTTTGCATCATTATTCTGCTATTCAAATCAATTACTATTAGTGTAACATTACTACCATTTCTCATGTGCACATGAGGACACGTAAGAGTTGGACCTCTACTGATACCATAACATGGATGCACACAGTGTCTCCCCGTGACCCAAAAGAATGCATTGGAAGCTAACATGTCAACAAATGAGTTGTGAGAAATGGTTGATCAGATTAAAAATCAAAAATGCACTTACAGGCAAACACTATGTAAAAATATTTGTTTTGTGAAAGCAGTAAGAACAAGCAAGCAACAAAAAAACTGCAAAAGCAAAACCTCAGTTCCTCTCAAATGTTTCCTCACAACTCCATAGTGAGTTGCCTTAGTTGGAGGCTGTTGGTTTGCTCTGATTTTGCTATGACCATGGGAAATCTCTAAAACAGGGCAACAGCGCTGTAATGCACAGCACCTCAGTTTTTCCACAGTGGACCTGTGAGCATTATTAGCCAGAGCAGATGATTTACAGAGAGGTTCTCACTTCCCTGCTCTGGAGAAACTGAGCTGCTGACGATCATATGAAGACTGACAAGCCAAAAGGAGAGGTGGAATTTACATGGAATCAGGGAAACAATGCGCTGCTACAGCCACACTTTCTCTGGTCCAGCAAATACTTAACAATATGCAAAGTGGAAGAGTCTTAAACATATCCACCTTGGGTTGGCAAATTACTGACTCATGGGAAATTCATGCTTTTAATCCCAGAGCGCAGTCAGAAGCAAGGCTATTTAAGTCTTCAAAGCTATTTGTCACTCTTCCTCTCAAAACAGCCCGTACATGTTATGGTGTAGATGTAGACATTAAAACTACTGTGGCAAACTCTTCTCCTTCCATAATGCGATAGTTGGTTGAGCTTACCAGCAATCTGTTTCTGACTAATCAGCTATAAATTCTATTTTCTGGTGGAAACTGGAAGAGTTGAAAAAGAAACTTGAAAATCACTTCAGTAGCAGTATAACAAACTCTTCCAGAATTGTCTCAAGAAAACATTGCTTTATATATTTCAGATGAGATGGTTAAGCTTCATGGCCTCTACTCATCTCATCCTAGCATTGGACAAATATTTTCCCTCCATTCAACAGAAAATCCAATTGTTCTCTCTTCTACCTAGTATATATAGTAATTAAGGTACTTTGTACCTTTTTTCCTGTATCTTCCCCCTCCTCCACCCATTCACTGCACATTTTGAGCAAATGCTGTTACCACCTACAGGAGCTTTTGAAGTCCTTCTTTTTCATCCTCCGCCTCATCATTGTCCCACGCGGGCTGGTGGAGTAGAGGCTGCGAGGTAAGGTCCCCATGTTGAGGGAACTCAGGCTGTATGCACTCATGGAGGTAGGAGAGAAGGATGAAGACACCAAAGCTGCTGTAAGAAATCAAACACTTGGCACACAGCACTCAGTCTTCACAGAAGAGTGCAGCACATGCCTGTAACTCATCAATGAATCAAACAATGTGTATGATGCACAGGAATGGTTTGTGCATTTCCAATAACAAAGACATTAAATCACATAGGTGACCCTAGTAAAAGTATAGCCAGCATTTCATGAAAATACCTGCTGGAAGCTAAGAAAGATACTGTAGCACATTCATAGTATACAACTTATTTTAGGCGAGGCATATTAAATTAAATTTTTCAACACATATCCATGAACCAATGCAGATCAATATGTCTAGATACACTGATTTTAGAAATGCCTTTTTGTAGTAGGTAATTTCTGACAAAAGATTTGTAAGCAATGCTTTGCATTCAAAAATCATGCTTTATATACACTACTCAAATCTAACAGTCTACTCGTATAACAGAAGAGCTGATTCATTCCGAATTTTCAAGTCTTTTCCTGTCCACAGAGGTTGCCTTGTTACAGAAAGGAAAAGGCATAAAATGTCAGAAATAACCTTGGCATGGCTATGAAAAAGTGTAGCATCCATAAAACTGAAAAGGTTTTAGTGCCTGAAATGGGAGAAGTATAAGTGAAAGATGAGGGGAGGGAGGAGGAGGAAGAAGAAGAGGAGGAGGAGAGAATATGTCAGCAGGAAAAAGTGTGGAACGTTACGAAGGCTTTTTTGAGGAGACGCTTTCTGGAATTTCAAGGCTGACATCCTGCAATGGTCAGGGTGGTAGGTGTTATAATGGTGGTAGGTGAGGAGGCTGCTGTGGCTGTTGGCACACGAATCCGAGGTATGTTGCCTGTTGCTTCTCTGAACCTTCACTGCCCGCATGAAGGGATGATGGAAAATCAGAAAACAAAAGGACCAGAGAAGAGGTAAAAGTAACTGAATTGAACAAACAAACAAAAAAATGTCCAAACATGAAAATAAATTGATTGAAAACCAAATCAAATCAAATAATAAATAACCTGGTCTTGTCTTCTTACCAGGGACTGCTAACTTGAGGAACAGAAATAATAACTTTTTTCTGAGAAGAAATGATTCTGATTGGGGTTTTTTGTTTTCTTATATTTGTTTTTAAAAAGATGAGTACTGAATCAATTTCTAATCTCACTCTAGCTTTAGGAGCTAAGATTGCAAACTTCCTCAGAAAATGCTAACATAGTACCTATGACCGCTAACTGAAGGTTAGTAAGTCTCTGCTTGCATTCATCTGCATTCAAAAGACCAACTAGATACCACATAGCACTGCCTAGAATGGAGATGTTTGCTTGCCAGTCATTTCAATTTACTGCATTGGCATTTTAATTTTGCCATCATCTATGGCTGGTATTACACTATTCTGTGCAGTAAACAACTTCTCTGGGCCAGTGGCAAAAAAACTCTATCCTGAAGACTGGTTAATAAAGAAAAAAGTTCTTACTCATCAGCTAGATGTGCAATTTAATTTTTTTTTTAAAAAACTTGATCTTCACAACTTTAAAATGATCCTTTCCTGGATGAAATTTGAGACTGTATTTGATTGCTGATTCTATGTTCTAGGATATGCCAGTATTTACCAAGAGAATGGGAAGCATTTCAGTTTGATGTGTCAGATTATTAAGAGACAATGATTGAAGTTGCCCTTAATAAAATACAGTCTATTAATTATTAAATTCAGTGTAGCCATGTCCTTGCTGAACCATAGAGAAACACTTGAAACTGGGAACTATTAATTGAAATTTTGTCTTAGAAACACCAAGGGATTCACCTATGCTGTAAGAGGTAAGTTACAGTCTTTAGCCCATGAGCTAAATTACACCTGTGCCTCTCTGTTACCTTCTCTGGCTATAACGGCTAGAGGCTCAAATGACCCCATGCTGCACTTTAACAGAGGACAAAAATCTTCACTCTTTAGTTTGAATCCACACCTTGTGTTCACATCTTATTCTGTGAGGCAAAATAAGGGGAAGAAGGGTAGCTACTGCAGCAAGCACTGCATAGTGCCAGAGGAAAAGCTATTCTTTTCTTTCGCTTCATGTTACATGAGTAATGATCTACTAATTGTCTGAAAATACTAAACCTCCTGTGATTCAAAAGCAATGCCTGTCACTACAGCAAGGAGTACGCATCAGGGAAGGAAGAGGAAAAGGGGTGTACAGGGGCCCATCATGTCACTGCACTTTTGTGGGGTGATTGGGACTCTGGAGGCCCTAGCATCACCAGGCCTGGCCCTGTGCCCTTGATCAGGGTGCCCCGGGCCTGTGTCCCTCCCTAAGAGTGCCCTCACTGTGCCCTGACATGTGTTTGAATCAAAAGAATTTTTTTTTTTTGTCCCCTTAAAAGACAACTAGGGTGAAGGTGGGGTGCAATGCCAGCACCGTATGGGAGCACTCAATGTCACTGGTCACCCTGCATTTTGTGGTACCTCACCCACTGGCATCAGTGCCAGCAATCTCAGAGACTTTGGAAAATCTCACATCAGACAGAAAAGTCCCAGAAACAGCAGCAGCAGCCTGATATAGCCCTATGTATATTACAGACTTATCATATCTTCTTGGATGAAAGCACCTCTTTGATTATATGCAAAGACAGCAAGGTTTCCAAACTTTAACTATGGTGTAAAAATTAAAATCTGATAAGAACAATGTGGCCAGGTGGATTTTCATTATTTTCAAGTTGCTGTGAGCCTTCCTTAATTAAAAAGCCTGCTTCCAGCAAGAAATTATCTGGTAGTCTTTGATATTTTTTAATGTTTTATTTTCATACTGTGAGCAGAGATAAAAATGTCCTACAAAGTGGGAAGGTACACAAATTCAGTTTGCTCAGCTTGTAGAAGCATAATCCCAACTCAACAGAAGCTCTGTAAAAGAAAATCCTGTTGTGTGGAACTGTAGTAATTCAGCAGTAATTTGAGATATTCCAACCCAGGGTTGTGTACAGAGAACATAAAACTAATGGGGCAGCAAGAGAAATGAATGTTAGCAGCACAGTATAAAGGAAAAAAAAACATGGGGAAAAAATAATCTGATCTTTTATAGTGCTCTCCATTCTATTTTAGGACTAAAATTTCAATTTGTTTTATATACTGACTTTCATGCCCATTCTAAATTCCTAACATGTTCCCACAAGACCAATAACTGAGCTCAACAGATACAGGCCTAATGACTCAGCTTATCCCGGACACATAAAGGGAGCTTTTCAAACTGCAGCATCTAGGCTATACCACACCTGATGAAAGCTTGTTTCCAAGAGGTACTTGTTTCCATAAAGCATGTTACATCTTCAACTGGTTGTGATATTGGAGTAGCACCACCTGGTAAGGGGCTCGGAAAGCTGTAAATATCCTAGTAATTCTGCTTTATTTAAGAAAGCAACTTTATTACCTTAGGGAGATTTCTCCCCAGAAGATGCTATTACGTAGCTTTTACAGATCCCCTTGATATGATTTCATAATTGCCCGTTCTTTACTCTGGCATGGGGAGAGCATTGCTTTTTCTAAGTATCTACACTAGGTCAAGGTGACTAGCACATTAACAGCATCAATTTGTTTTGAATGTTGGTTAAGGAAACAACTGCTTCAAGTAATACAATCATCTACACAAATCTTTGGCCCTGGCAATCATCTTCCCCAAAGAAACACTCTTCAAACATTTCTTAATCGGCCACAAATGGATTGTGTGACATCTTTGCTTCAAAAAAACCAAGAAGGATCTGTTTGCAACTTACTCTCATAACCGAAAAGAATGGACATATATTGCAAAATTTGATCTTCATCTCATTTTGCTTCTGCAGTATCACTCCCTGCTCTCTCACCCCTCCAACCAGCTTAAGTAGAAAGGGGAAAGAGGTGCAGCTGAATAATGGAAGAACTTGGTATTGTAAGGGTTACTTTTTGTTTACCATGGTCTGGGAGCAACCAGTGTCTTCTCAGCCACTAGTTCAATATTCACCACTCTGCTAAACTGGCTAGAACACTGCTTATCACAGGACAGCCTGGATCTCAAGAGAGATGTCCAAGAACATTTACCATCACTGACATTTCTAAGCCTTGTCTTGGTCTAAAGGAGGCAGAAGCACAGTACCATAGGCTCAGAAAATGGTACCACTGGTTCATGCTGCAACACAGGTACTTATTCCCTGTGTATTTGATAAGCCTTGTTACCTCTTTGACATCCATCAACATGCAGGATTTTATACTGAATTTGTGAATTAGCCACTTTCCCAGGATTAGTTAAAAGACAAGACAGGCAGGCTCCATCTTCAAATACTAAGACATTTTTCACATATTTGATTTGAAAATGGAAAGCCATTCTCTTCAAGCATGGTGGTATGAAATAAGTATCACGGTAAACAAAATGGCTACGATCTTTTTATTAGCACTGACAATGAACCCATGAAGCAATCTCAAAAGTATTTTAAAAGATGATGGCAATAAATAATAATGCCGTTAGTAAGAGAAAATACAGGGGGTTTTGAGGTATTTTAGGGGAGAACAGGTGTTATTAATGAAGTGGTCATAACAGACTATCAAGTCAATATGCTGAAAAGAAGTTGGCTGTGGTCCTTCCTTCCCCCTTTAAATTTAAGAAGCAATTTAGAGATTCATTTACTGGACTACCTAGTTGTCACCCCAATGATTGCAACAGTATAGTCAACAGGTGTCTTTATGTACAAGTATGCAGAGCCATTTCTGAGTAAAACATTTCCCCTTCTACCCATAGGAATCTCAGAAGGTACATTAAGGCCAGGAAAACACAGAGCTTCTCAGAAACTGCAGAAGAACAAACTGGGGAGCTGAAACAACATGTAACTGATGCAATAGATTTCTTGGCCATTCAGCATGGGTAGGCAAAATAAGACAGAAAAGAAAGGGGTATTTGCTGCTAATGATGCTCTTACCGTGCTCCGGGCCTTTCAGCGCTAGTCGTGTCTGGTGGTGAGGAAGGATCTCGAGTTTGACATTATCTGCTGCGTTAGCCAAAAACTGCGTTGCTTCTGCCAGCGTACAGTACTCCATGCTTGTGCCATCAATGGACAGAATATGGTCTCCTACGTGTAACGCACCACATCTATATAAAAGGGGAAAAACTCGGTATGATCAGGTATGCTCTTCACTTGAAAAATGAGTTTTACTGCCTTCAAACTGGTCATGACAACTATGAACGTGTTCTTTTTTTCGAGAGAGAGATTTGTGTTTTGTAGGCATTGTCACTGGTCAGAGTTTATATCTATTAGTACAAACCTTAAAAACAATTCAGTTAATACAGTATATGCCAAGACATCACTCACAGAACTGGAATGGGGCAGCTGACTATAAAAATATGTGTGAATGGCAGCAGAATAAAATGAGAAGAGCTTAAGGAGACTCAAATAACTTTGTCACATATCCCTCACACAAGCACCCAGTTCATCATTTTTTGAGTTATAGTTCAAACATTTATTAGTACAAAAGCTGTAAATGATGAATGACATTATGCAGTAGTCAAACAAATAACGAAATCAGGGCTAGCATGGTGACTTGAGGAGTGGGGTGGGGAAGGGGCTATCTGCTAATTCTTGCTGCACTCAAGAGACTGGCTACTGGATGAGTTGAGAAATGCAAACACAGCAGTCAGCATCCCGACGTACCAGTCAAGTGGACAGCTCCTTTAATTGGTTACCCCCTGCGAAACGGGAAAAAACAGAGGGAGAAAATTAAAGCATCCTGCACCATTGAACTGGAGAACACCTCTGGATCAATGGCCGTCACTCTCAAAGTTTCTACTGTAGGGAAAAGCCCACAGAGGAGCTGTAGACTCACTGCTACAAGTGGGTGCTACCAAAAGCACCATTGTCAAAGAGGAGTGACAAGGTAGGGTGACTGGGGACATGCAGGACTTTGCTGCTGAAACGTAATATTTAAGGAATTTTTAGATAGAGATATGTATATAGAAATATTCTGTATATGTATAAACACATACACACACATACACACACACGCACCCCAGAAAAGATGCCACAGCTCTGTTACAGAGGCTTAGACCACTGGGAAAAAAGATCTCTATATTTTTTTAATGATTTAAATGATTTTATTTAAAAGTTTCAATGAAGTGAAAAAATTACAGCAAAATAACTGCAAAATACAAAAGCCAGTCTTCCTAATCCTCAGTTGTATTCTAAAATATCAATAAAAAAAATCCAGACATAAGGAGTTCCATTTCACTGTGCCAGAAGAATGAGTGATATATTCTAAAAGAACACTTCAAGGTTGCAAAGCCTTCAGATTTACTTCTGTTGACAGCTGTTCCATACTGTGGGCTTTAAGAATTCCAGTGGGGTATTTATTTTTTAAAATCCTAATCTCTGCCACAGCATTACATTTAATAGTCAGAGTAGACCTCTAAACTCCTGCTTTGCACAGTGCAAGCAGACAGTCGCATATTACATGGGGGCTGGCTTATGTCATTGAATATTACAGGAACGAGCTAATGCAAATGGTGTCCTGGACGTCTTAAACTTGGCAGTAAGGAAAAAGAACCTGACAAAGTGCTAATTTAGGACCTGCAACCTTGAGAGCATCTGGTTCAGTCAATTTTATCAAAAAAGGGAAGGTATTTTTTAAAACCAAACAGAAGTAGAAATAAAATGGATGTATGGACCTGTAGTGTCAGCCCTCTGTGAGACTCACCTGTCTGCAATACTCGCAGATTTGATTTTGTCTATGACAATGACCTGTTTGTTGCAGCACATCGAGGTAGTTAATGCAACACCAAGAGCAGCACCAGGAGTTTTGGCAACTTCAACTAGCAGTGGACCAGACGCCGTTGCTACTGAATCTGTTAAAATTAGACAACAAAATGTAAGTATTATACCAGTGTGGTACTTAAGCCATTTTCGTATTTTCTCACATAAAATCTTCATGGCTACTCTATTTCTCTGACCAGACAACATGCCACTGAAAGAAATTCTGGAATAGCATCAGTTTAGGCATTAGTAATCAGTTCTTAATGATGAAAGTAAGATTGTGAATCTTGAATGTCTGGAAGCTCCTGAGTGTGTCAGAATCAGCGATGGACCAGGTTAGGGAACCAGGATGTGTTAGCAAATCACTCTCTTGAACAACTGAATCTAAAGCCTAGAATTTAAAACAGGCATGCTGAAGAAATAGAATTAATAAAGTAGAAAATTATCTAAAAAAAAGAAAAAAAAGATTATTACATTAGAGAAGGATGCTAAATTAATTTTCAGAAAAGAAGGGAAGTTCTGTGGACAACAGCTATAATAATTAAATGAAGAAGGAGAAGAAAGGGCCTACCAGAAATCCCTCACAAAAAGAAAGGACAATTTAGGAGAAAATGGTGAAAGTGCAGGAGGTATGACAGATAGAAAAGGTAAGAGTAAAAGCAAAATGCATGTGAGGAGGTTCACAAGATTGTTATAATATTCTGTCACCGGATAAAGTCCTGCCTTGCAACAGGGCACAGATAGTAAATGACCAACACTGAAAAAAGAAAGCAGAAAAATAGGAGGCAGCAGCAGTCATGATTGACGACTGTGGTGAGAAACTATGCCCAAGAGAGACAAGTGCTAGACAGAACAAAGAAAAAAGACAGCAGGCTGCTTCCTAAATGCCAAAACAAAGCAGGCAGTGATAAGGGTGAAGTACATTCTAGAGACTGCCTGAGAGAGAACTCCTGCTAACGGATACCCATCAATCAACAACGGAGCTCAGTGGAGTGAGATACAGTAAGTGAAGGTGTCCTTTAAGGACTTAACAAGACTGAAACAAAACAAGTGATATCAGAAGCCTTTGGAGGTGCTTGCAATCTGAATAATGAAAAAATGAATAAACGAAGTTATCAAGTGTCCTGCTAGCAAAGAGGAGAGATTTGTATTCAGAGAGCACTGGAGCCTGCTGTGAGAATACTAAGAAAACATTCAACTGTGGTGTCTCTCAGAAGCCCCTAAGATTGAAGCTGTAAAAGAACTGCAGCTAGGCTTCAAAGTATGGAGAAGAAGACAGATATAAGATACTCATTCAGTCTTAAATTTAGAGAATCAATCCAAAACTGTAATCCTGACATGGAAGAGAAAGACTGCAAAATGGTGTATTATTATACAAAACCCACAAGCTATATGATGATACAAGCAATTGAATCAGAGCTTGACTAACTAACACTCAGCTAATGTGCTCAAGACCTAGTTAGAGAGTAATGCAGTTAAACAGCATACAGACATGGAGTCAAAAAAGGGGCTTGGATGGAATAACACCAGTAAAGCAACAGTTAATTATTATAGAACATGTTTTTCTCCCACAACTTGAAATAATTTTTATATTCTTGTAATCACTTTTTTTTTTTCCAGTTAGAAACCTGTGTGCTTGAAGGGGAGATAGAGAATTTCTAAAAATGCCTATTGAATCTGAGTGATTCATTTTTGTGCCCTAATGGGAAAGAGTTTTTAAAGGCTGAACTTACATAGGCACTACCAAAACAACCTGCTACACAAATCTGAACCAAACTTTAAATTGTGATCCAAAAGAAGAGAGTCCACCTAGTGGCATTCCTGCCTGGAGCTTCAGGCACTAAAACAGCCTTGAAGCTGAAAGAGCTGCCCTCAGCATCTCCGTGTCTTTCACTAGTAACTAAGAAAGGAGGTTATCACAATCAAACTACTGTCTTAGATGCCTTGGTTAAGGGTCAAAGTAAGGCAGGATGCATGCAGTGACTTGCATACAGTCAAATAAGCATGCACAGCAGAGCAGAATTTAAGAATTCCTGATTCCCATTCCAGCACTAAGAAACAATTATTTTCTTCTTGAATACTGCAGTGGTTTCTGGAGCTACAGAGAAGCTCACATTTAGAAACATACGGGGAAAGACTCAAACAATGTTTGTCATCAGTAATGTGACAAAAGTTTGAACTCACATCGATGCAAAAAAATGGCAAAGCTCAACTTGTTACCGGCCTATTGCAAGTTCTTTCTGTAACAATTGCCTCGAGGAGAGGAAACTAAATGCAAATATCTCTTGAGAATGAGCAAATCTTTCAAGATTCTGCTCCAGAGTTACTTGAGAAGTGTGCGATCAGCTTATGCCCTAGTGTTATTTCCCAGGTGTCTGCTGAAATGAACAGGGAAGGCAAACCAAGGCAGACGGGATGAATAAATAAGATAACTACATTAGAGGAACCAGAAGAGAAGAAATGGAGTGTATCTAACTGAGGAAAATAAACACAAGGAAGAGAAATCAGAAGGCAATAATCAAGCACACATTCCCTGACAGAGAAGGATTAGTTTATCATGTTGAAGTAAAGCATGGGTATGAAAAATGAATCATACAGGTATAAATTATTCATGTCTGAAGATGTTTTAGTCATTAAGATATTTACACCGTGACTGAAGCACTTACACACTATGCTGATTTATTGGCTATGTAATTACATAAGATATACTGATGAATGTTTGTGTGAAAAATGCTCTAGATTTTTGATTTTGTTAATAAATTTTCTTACTTTTGAGCACTGCATCTCAATCAGTACAAGAGGTTTGATTAAATCCTCCCAGAGGAAGCTGCATTGCTTTCTGCATGCTAATATATTTTTTCAGCTAGATAGCTGCATACCTATTTTTATATGACAGCTTAAATCACTGGCAACATATTTTCTGAATATACTTTATCATGTGTAAATATACTATATGATATATAAAGGGTTTTGGATAAAATAAGCAGTGTCACCACCCTCTCTCAACTCAAAATGTAATAACAAATTATTATTAAAGTTGAAAAAAATATTTTTTTTATCCCGATTTCCAATGGAAATAAAGCCTAAATCATCACATTACATGCATTTCTTTATGTATTTGTAAATGTATGTACCTGCTAATCCTTGCCTATCCTCATGGCTTGTTGAATCCAGTTCAGCAACTGATGGGTGGTGGAGGATAGAAAACCTCCTTAGGATTCTCATAGTAGGGCAAGCCAAAAGGTGAGCTACTTGTATTAGGTAGCAGAGAATCTACACGTGAAACAGTACTTATAAATGTCCTAAAACATGAAAAACTTCAGTCATAGGTTGCAGTCAATATTGCCACTAAATCCATAGGAAATCAACCTAACAGTGTATGATGATTTTTTCTTTTTTTTTTTTTTTTTCTTCCCAAAGCCTTCTTGCACTTCAAGCTGGGAAGTGCTGTTACACTGTAAGTATGTTCCTACAGGAACTCCGAGCTCTGTTGCTACTATGTGTGCTCCGCAGTTTCTCAATTCCTCTAACTGGAAGGTTTTGAGTGCCTTTTTTTTTTTTTTTTTTGGCTTGGAAAACACAGACAAGAAGGAAGGGTGTCAGAACAGATTTTGATCTTAAAAAGCTGGCTGAACGAGTTGAAAAACACAGCTCCACAAGGCTGCTATTGATCTTGGCTGGATGCTGCTGTATCTTCTAGAAATAATGTGAGTGACAAACAAGTGGATACCTTATTATCTCACACTAATTTTTCTCTCGGTGAGCTTTATCCCTGTCAGGTGTTCACAGATGTTAACAATCTTTTCAAGTTAGTATAGTATAGAGCAGATTCATGTAGTCTTCCATGTTGCTGTGATTCCCTAAGAACAGTAAAAAACCAACCTAGCAAGTCTGTGCTGGTTCAGATCAGTAAACAAATACACAGTTCCTAAAAATTGCAGTTCTCCTAAAGTAAAGTTTTACTGCTTTTGTAGCAATGCATTCACGGATAGAAATGTGTCTCATTGCTGTCAAACTAGAAACCAGTATTTCACAGAAATATTTTTTCTTGGTCAGAAAAAAATGTGCTCTTCTGCTCCTCACGTCTTTCTTTGTTCCCTTCATATAAAATCTTTGCAGCCTATAGACAGGGAGTAGAGCAATACCTCTCTCAGGTAGGGGCTTCCTTTCGTCCATTCTTGTCAGTACACCTGATTCTTTATCTTCCCTCTTTTTCTGCATCCCTAATTTTTAAACCCAGTACCTGGGTATTTTATGCTCAGACTAGTCAAGAGCGCATATTGTTAATTAGAACAAATGGACACCTAGATTATATTTTCAGAGCCGTGAGTCTCATTAAGCTCTGGTCATATGACCTGATACCTTTCTGTAGCTCTTCTAAAAGGAAAAACATCTTCTATCCCTAAATTGCATTTCCAGTATCCAGTACCAATATCCAAGGACTGGACCAGTAGTTGAGTGGATCACAGAGTTGTATTTTAGTGAGGTTAATGAAGATTGTTGAGGAAATGGAAAAAATCTGAAATTCATGGCACTCTTTCCTTCAATAGCAAAACATTGGAAAAATTACAGCAAATCCATTTAGAGAAACGGGTTTGAATCCTCCCACGACTACCAAATGCCCTACACTTTACACTTGCTTTCCTCTGTTCTCCTTGTGCTCTTTTTTTAATTCACAAAAATCAATGATTCTTTCCCAGCACCCGCTCCGCAATCATACATGCTACAGCTCTGATGGATATGGGACAGTCATCGACTGTTCCCCATGGAACCTACTAGGTAAACTCTCACAGAAGGACCCTCACAAGTCCTTAAATGCAGAAATGCACCACCATTTCCTTGAACTTGCTTTTCTTAACAAAAAAACAACAGAACGTGTGTGGAGGTGCATTTTTATGAGTGTAAGCCAGTGCAAGTTACAGAAGGGGTCCAATGGAAAACTCTCTATTGCAGCTACTTCTTTACTCTAGAATGGCTGAGACAACTCACCAACATCAGCACCCAGTGAGCAAATGGAAGGCATTTACAAGCTGCAGTGGTGAGTCTAGTGCGTAAGGTACTCATCCATTCTGGATGAGAGAGGTCCCAGCTCCTGCTGCCAAAACTGGGCCCTTATTTGTCTACCTCAGTTGCAACAGGGTATTTTACAGAATGACCGATCGTGTGGACTGCGCGGCTGGCAGTTGCGTCAGTCCATTCAGAATCACCATGCTAGGCATTAGTACTCCTATCTTCTGTAGAAAACAGCAGGAGTTGAAACATTAAACCATTTTTTTCTTTTTTTTTTTTCTCTCCCCAGAAATGGCTCAAAATTTCAGATGTGAGACGCATCACATAGGTTTATCACCAGGAGAGCTTTGAGTATTTGCCATTCCTTTGGAAAGCTAGACTGCTGAAATGCAAAAATCAGAATATAACAGGGCACTTTGAATCCATGGCCAGTTGTACAAATTTGAGTCCAGGTAACCAATTCAAGGAATGGGCAGAACTTCTATCAGACTGGATGCATTTTGTTTTTAAGACCTATGTGGCTTTAGTGGTGACACTCTCCACACAGACTATTTTGCAAGGCCCTTTACAGCGCTTCTCAGTTAAAGGCGGAGCAACATAAAAGCACCCAGGGATTCTGTGTGCATTTATATCCACTTTTCTTCATTAACCAACAGTCTATTCATTACTGCCAAATAGTATCTTAAATTGCACTTAATGAATCTTGTCATCCTCCATGTGTTTTGTTTATTGTATTCTTAAGGACTAATTTTTTTTTTTTTTTAAATGAACACCCAACCAGAAAGAACATTCTTTTGTGTCCATTAAAATGCTCTCTCTATAGGACTTAAAGTTGTCCCAACTCCTCACAGTCCAGTGGCAAGACCATATCCTGACCTGTGACAGCGAGACTCATATTCCACTATTGTAGTGTGGCCCCACAATTTCCCTTCTCCTGTTTCCCTGATACTGCCCTAGTGACGGGTCGTTGACCTCCTCCAACTGTCTGTCTTTTCCATGGGCTCTAGCAAAACAAGAGCCAAACCCTGAAATGACAAGTTACTTTACTGTGCAAGTAAGTGAAAGATCTGCTGGGAGTGCAGAAGCTTTTCTCCACCTTTCTCCATCCCCCCGTGCTTTTCTCCACTAACACCTTTCTTTTTCTTTCCCCAGGTTTGTAGTTCACCAGGTCAAAGGTGCAGCGAGATGAAAAAATCACTTTTGGCAGTGTTTTTCAGCCACATCCTAAAACATTCCTTAGGCTATCTTGGTAACTTTTAAAATTTCCTTTTAGCAGCATTTTCATATTTAACACCAAGTAGATGATAGCTAAGTTTCCCTTACACATGCAGAGCTGACTGATGGTTATTTAAATGCTAAATTTTTTTAGGTGGAAGGCTGCTTATTTACTTAATACCCTTTACTTGTATGCCAAAGACAATTTGATCTCAACAAATCTCTAATCTCCGTTTTGCAAAGAGGAGAACATTAATTACATATTTTTTTAAGATGATCTAATTAAGAAATTGAGATTGGGATCATGGGTCAATGTTTTCAAGAGGGAAATAGCAGCAAGGAAGAGAAGCAGGAATAAGACTTCTGCAGTGTCTAAAGGGCATTGGAATAGCATTCAAGATGCCCTAGAGCTGGGTAGCACCATTATCACTCATTCAGAGCAATATTATTTGATTCCTCTTACTTTTGTAACTGTAAAGGTCATAACTGAACCACACAACAGGGCACTAATGCACAGTACTGGCCTTGGTATTCTGTTCTACTAATACTGCATGTTGGCAATCTGCTTTTTCGCATGCTCCATTTAGCAGAGTAACCTTTTTTCATCTCAGATCTTATGGGAAAACTAGAATCAATGGCAGCTAGCAAGCTCTGATAATGATTTTTGAAAAGCTAAAAGTCATTGACAGTGTTTCTAATTATCTCCTGAGAGTCAGAATACAAAAAAAACCCCAACATTAATAAGTATAATGACATGTGAGACTTTACCCTAAAATATATTTTGGAATGGAATAAGGTGGCATTATAAACTGCAAGCAGTATTTGGGGAGAGAGGGGTAGTTTCCTTAATAACAAAAACAACTACTTAAGACCTAAATATTGTTCTTGTTCAAAGGGTCAGTGGCAGTCTTCAAGGCCCAACTTATAATTTACCATAAAATATATGTGCTCCTAGTGTTCCCTTGGTTATGGAGTGTCTGTGTATTTCAGGCAGGCTGTAGAGCGAACAACAGTTGTTCTTTAATTCTAGCTGAGCCGGATAAAATGAGAGGCACAACCAGGACTTGAAAAATATAAAAGTGTCTTTTTCCTTATTGCCAGTAACAGCACGGCACTGAAGCTGCTAGGCTACTAATTGAAAGAAAGCTCACAGACTCCACGGAATAATATGAAACTGCTTGCTAAGGAAAAAACCACCAATGGCATTTACACCCTCTCACCTTCAGAATAATCAGAATTCAAAAATGAAAAATAGGAATAATTTCAAGAGGATGCCAGCAGAATGAGTGATATTGAAATCGGAGGGACCTTCTCAACCTCAGAATGGAAAATGGAGACATTCTCTAAATGAATATGGTGCCTATCTCCTCCCCTGTACACAAGCAATTTCATATTTTTGTCAACATACTGAAAACTCAAATCTCCACTCCTGATGGCAGCACACGGTTTCAGAACTTGGGAGCCTATAAATACACCTTTACAGTTAGTGTGGTAACTTGGACCTGAAATACCACCTTTCTATTGAAGGATGGCTTCTGAAAACTGCTCTGAAACACTATATAACACTAGAATGATTATGAAATATTTGCACAAGTCAGTAGCAATGGAATTCTGCCTGCATTCCATTCCAGGAAAGGGACTCACAAATAATTCTTTTTAAAAATCATGTCCCAAAATAAGTCAGACTCCCCAAATGTTGCGAATCTGTAAAGAAAGACCCTGCAATATGAAATACAATTTTCTCTATTGATAGATAAAATGACAGAAGCATTGAATTACAGAATGGTTTGGGTTGGAAGGGACCTTTGAAGGACACCTAGTCCAACTCCTGCCATAGTTAGGGACATCTTTTACTAGATCAGGCTGCTCAAAGCCCTGTCCAACCTGACCTTGAACACTTCCAATTATGGGGCATCCACAACTTCCCTGGGCAACCTGATAGACAGATATATACAAAAGAACTTCTGATTATTTTTTATTGCATGTAGGACAAGAAATAAAATACACAAGAAGTCTGATTTCTTCAAAACACTCCAGGTCTTGCATGATTCTGTATCTGACTAATCACATCAAATAGAACAAACAAGGACAACACAATGTGCATCTCTGCCTGCAAACTAAGACACAGCTGGTGTGTCAAATCTTACATCTGCCAGCCTCAAAAGTATGCCTGTAAGTACACACTTCTATAGATAATATAAATGCTGCAGTACCCATAAATTACATCTATTTGCCATAATGATCCTAAGTTTCCATCTAATGGGAACAGTAATAATTAAAGTGGGACTGGATTGTCTTCAAAAGTCTACAGAACACAAAGCCCCTCATTGCCAGCGCTTGATAGATAGGAACAAACACTACAAACACCCAAACTTTGTCGAGCTGACAGATCCCATCTGCCCGAAGCTCTACCATAGATAATAATGTCTTGGATAATCCCAAAAGCTTCAGAGTAAAGGTGTCCCTTGGACAGTTTGGACATCTTGATAAGTGAGCTGACATGCACACAAAACAGTGAAGGCAAATAAGGACACATCAACGCAGTGGAAGTGAGATATCAGAGCTGTCCTTGTCTCCTCATCATGCCAGTGGAAGCTGAAGCCCTGGAAGGAGCAGAGCCACACAAGTGAGGTGCCGAGCCTGTGACAACCACTTTGGCTTCTCACCAGGATGGCTGACCCAAGCACAGCTCCACTCCCACGTGACTGGGCTGCTTGGCGTATCTGAGGTGCATGACTAAAACCTGCTCAAGGGACATCTGTACTGAGCCACACTGTCTCATACATTGATGATTACTTACTATTTGCATGTGTTAGTGACCTCTGCACACAAGATACGTGAAGGCTCTGTCTTAGAAATATGACTTGGGGTGTGCTTCTGCTAACATTGAAATCAATGGACTTGGCTTAGTTGAACAGGAGGTTTCACATTAGTCTAAAAGACTCCTCTGCAAAGCCTATTAGGTGAGGATAAGCCAGAAAAAAAAGAAAAATTAAACTCTACATCATTGTCCAAAACTGGTAACATGAATTTCTGATCCTACAAATTTGTACTATGAGTACCACTTTTCTCCCCAAAAACTCTGATCTCTTCTCAGCAATCTGTGTTCTGCACAGCTGTCTCATAAATAATTGGTGTGTTGGAACAGCCACAGTATAAAATGCTACCATGCAGAAGGTTGAGACTGAGATCTGACCTTGATATTTATACATCGAGGAGCAAAGTGAGAGTTTTGCAGTTCTCAGAGGTTGCACAGGGTATTTTGCTATTCAATGCCAACCACTCATGATATGAGACTTCGGTACAATGAGTCAGGAAACAAGTTTATTACCTGACTTCTCTTTCCACTTTGGTATTGCCTGAGCAGCAGTTCAGCAAAAACATTTCAAAGAAACAGAGAAAGCGATTCAGGTAAACTGCCCTCAAATCAAACACAGAAGCCACTGCTCTGAACATAAGCTCTTTGATCCCTCATTGCAAAAGTAATATGAGATTGCTTACCTGTTGCCTATATATTTCCAGCTTTTCCCTTCCCAGTGCTTGCTCCAAGAAATACAAGAAAAGTACTACTGTGAATATTCACACATTTAAAGTTTCTACGTCCTCCGTTCTCTGCAGCATACATTTCCAGCAAAACCAATTCTTCACATTTCTTCTCCTTGAATCCCAATCAGGCGATAACCTTTAGAAATCCAACACCCCATAACTGATAAGAGCCCCAGCAATAAGAAGTGCACTCTTTTATCTGCTTCCTCAGTAGGCAGCCTGACATCTTGCTGCCAGGGTCACCCTTGGCAAGGTTCCTATGCGGTTCTGTTATTGCTGCAGAGCAAGCCATTTACCTTCTGCCAGAGCAGCCCCTGCTGCCAGGCTCCGAGGGACTCCAGATCCTCCCATGCCCCTGTCTGATGACTTTTTTTCCCTTTGAAGGTGTTCCAGTGTTCATAAGCTATACAGATTTGTAATTCAGTAATTATTGGATTTGTTTGAAGCAGAAACTGTGAAAAGGCTTTTCCAGGTATGTGTCTTTTTCCTTTTCTTTCTTTTTTTTTTTTTTTTACAAGTGAAAATCTACTCAAATTTACCTAAGCTGTAAAGACCTTGAAAAATTAGAGGTCATAGTGCTCAGAAGCTGGTCGTAAGAGAAAGACTGTGCCTATGCAAACTGTGAAAACCCAAATAAGGAGTTGATTAAAATCAGCAGACTATCAACATAATTCATTACAAAAATACATGCACATAAGGAAAAAAAAAAGCTCAGAAGTGTCTGTTTACAAACAGAATAACATTAAAAGGAAAATATTACGGTCACCATGTGGGTGCAAAGCACTTCAAACTTAATGAACCCCAGAATGAATATTGCCTGGATGAACTTATTTTTACCTCCTTTCTTTAATTAAATACTCACATACTCTTCCTTCTTCAAGAGCCTCATGCGGAAGGTAGACAGTCACTATTTAATGAGTAGTAACACCTCCTTTTTTCTTCCTCCATTCTCACGTCTTAATTACTAAATAGTGTTCTCAACCTTCTCTGAGCATATGTGGTGGTGGGAAACTATTGTATGGCGCATCCTCTGAATATTCATTACGACACACATTTATTAATGATTTTATCTTATAATCACCCTTCAGAGCAAAAGCATGGCATTTTTCCCACTGGACAGATAAACAAATGAGGATCAAAGAAATGAAGGTCGAAAGCATCCGTTAGTCCAGAGAGGACAATTTGAGACATCTATGCTGGGATTCACTGCACCAAAATGCAAGCATCTGTAGAGCAGATCTGAGACAGCTACACCTGAGTTAGAGACCTAAACTCCCTCTACAACCATTAGAGAAAACTGGCATTTAAAATGTTTCACCTGCTCTAGTTTAGGCATCTACAACAAGATGAGACGAGATGTCCTTTAGAATGTTTCTCTCACTTGACTGTTTTTCAGATCACTTAGTACTACGCAGCAGGTGATGGATGAAAGAAAAACATACGCATTCATTCCAATTAAAATCTACATCATAACACATATGCTCAAAGGCATCTTCAGTTAAGCTGCATGGACATCTTTAATGCTTGCATTTCCCATCCCTGAAGAGCTGAACTGAAAGAAACGTTGCAAAGAGAAGAAAATACTTTCCCCAGTATATACAAAAATCTTCCGGAAAAGTCAACACAAAATGGTGCTGCTTCTCCTGTGCACACTGAGCTGTATCCTTTCAAACACTTCTAAATGTAGCTAAGTCGAGGTGGATCTTCACCTGAAAAGGGCTTTCTCTCCCTCAACCAGTACCTACTGAATGGCATATCTGCGTTCCAGTGCTTTAAAAAGACACATCTTCACAAAGAAAAGTTCCTCCAACTTTCTCATAGGCAAAACACTTTTCTCTAAAATAATTCCTTGAAATAGCAGAGCAATTTTGCCTGGAAATGCTTAAAAAGCAAAAGCAAAAAAACCACACAAAAAACTCACCCAAAAAACCCCCAACAGACTTAGGCAGTTACCTGGGAGAATGTGAAAAAGGGCCACAAGAAAAATCTTAGTGTAAACTGGTGACGTTTCGACTGTTCTTAAAATGATGGGTTTAACTGTGAGGCAGTTCACAGAAGCCTCAAAAAAGCCATTCCTCCTGCAAGGGGGATCATAAAGAAGTACAGAATGGTCACACTCTTTCCTCTTTGCTTTTCCTTTGCAGCTGGTAGTTTAAACATAGCAGCTGATACTTCTCCCACATTCCATATCCAACTGAGAGAGAATGGCAGGATGTACTAAGAGAGACCAGCAGCACCAATGCCTCACCATGATTTATATCATCAAATGCTAACGTTTGAAATTTGGTCTGTTACATGAAAGCCAAAAAACCCAATAGAATGCACATGGTGGCTGTTCATCTAGGAGTTCCTCTAGCATGCTCTAGGGTGGAGACATTTGCTGTGATCTAGATCCAAACTGGAATGACCTATAAAACTCATCACAAAACTGGTAATTTCAGGCATGTACACCCTGTTCTCATGCTAATACTGGAGTACAAGAGAAATAACTTCGCAAAGGGGAGAAAAGAAAATGAGCCTGGCATGTTATCTTTTCATTAGTAGATGGGAGAGGACTGAGTGGTAACTGGGTGCAATTAAACTGTGTAAATAGCTCTGTTTTTAAATAATCTGCATGAGTTAGGTCCTTGTAATACATGTCCTTCTGTACACTTCAGACTTCAGTTGCCCATAGAATCCCTAAAGTGGATGATGCTCTTATGCTGGCAACAAAATAAACCACTGATTTAGTGATGCAAACAGTGCTTAAACTAAAAGATTTTTGTGCTGGGAGAAGACATTTTATTGGTATTAATTATGCATTCATTTGATGAGAACTGAGGAGAGGGGCAAAGCAGCACAGCTCTGCTCTTTATTTCCCTATGAGCAACAATTTCCAAACACAGGACAAGAGCTTGATTTTCCTTCTTTGGGTCCTATTTAAAATCCCAACTGAAATCAAACCTCCTACTGAGTCTAACAAGCTTGGACCAGGCCTTGGCTAACTTCATGAAAGGCACATGATGGCTGATCAAAGGATCACTGGTTCTCGTTCTCATGCTAAGCCCTTCAGATGACAGCACATTGCAGCACTGCCATGGTCAGGGATTAGATGCAGCTTCATGTGCATGCAAAAAATACTAAATTCTGTGGAATCACCCACCAGAGCATAGTCAACAATCAAGATAAAACTGTACATTTAGCTACAATTGCAATTTCAGGGCATTTAATATCAAAATTAAGCATTTATTTTAAAATGCAAAAGTTAAAAGCAAATAACAACAGCTAGTTATAAATTGGTGTTGGCCTCCCTAAGCCAAACAGCAGGAAGAATTGCAGGGAGAAATTGTTTTAGATTTTCTTTGCAGCTATGGTGGATTTTGTGCCAAAATCATATTAACGACAGAGGAGAAATCACAGGCTCAGTGTGTCTGCAGTCTTGGCTTGGGTTTTTTTTTCTTTCCTTCTTT
Source organism: Baryphthengus martii (assembly GCA_013396935.1). NCBI lineage: Eukaryota > Metazoa > Chordata > Aves > Coraciiformes > Momotidae > Baryphthengus > Baryphthengus martii. The sequence continues at coordinate 563,691 of VWZK01008982.1, read as the reverse complement.
TTTTTTCTTTTTTTTTTTTATTTAAGCTGTTTGAAGGCTTTAGATTTCAATTAAGAACTCAGGCGAGATGACCTGAATCAGTAATAGCTTTTGGATATAAAATAATGGATAAACAAAAACCCAATTAGGAGTTTTTAAAGAAAGTGTTGCAGGACTTTCTAAGTAACATAACAAAAATCCCAAAGGTCTGCTTCAAGGTGTATGTATTACCACCTTTTCATGTATATAACCTTTGGATTATCTGCCAGAAAAATAAAGTGAAACTAACCCTGTAATTCAGAGGCAATATGGGTTATAGATGCTTTCGTGTAATACAACAGGAAATCTTATCCTAGCAAGCCCTTTCTTTCTCATTTAGCATCCCTATCTCTGTTCCCCCATTGTCTGCCTCTCTTCTCCCGAGTCTCATTGCCTCTGACGCCCTACAGCCAATTTTGTCTATTGGCAAAGCCCCACTCTGCCTCCAATTTCATGCAGGTAACCTGAGGGTACGGGTCACCACATGCCTCGCTTCCAAGAAAAAGCACTTTTATACTGGTGTGGGTTCTGCGTGTGAAAATGCAATTTTATCAGCCAGAGAAGTAATGTCTGGAGGCACATAAGAGGAAGGAAGAAACCTCAGCTTGCCACAGCTTTACCTGTAACCTTGGGAAGCTGTCATATCCTTCATTACTCATCTCTTCAGGAGGGCTCAGCACTCTTTTTTTGGCTGCAGTGAGCCATGACTTTTCTGCTAGTGTCAAAACTGCAATTAAAGATGAAACTGGTGAACGGTCTAGATAAGCGCTCTTCATAAAAATCGCTGCCACCCTCTTCTCCTCCTCCAAGAAGAAAACAGGTAGGATTTAAGTGAAAACTGCAGTCAGGTGCTTGCATGTTCAATTACCACAGAAACATCATTTTGTTAAGGTCCTTCATCATCGACACTGAAATAGCAACAAGACCAATCAATAATAACTGTCACAATATTCTGGCCAGTTTCCTTACAAAAGAAAATCATGAGAAGGTCAACACTACTAATGTGAGTCACCAGTGAATTGATTAAAAGACGAAAAGTCCAATGATTTTTTGGCTGAACATAGGCTAACACACAGAGCAATTCTTACCAATAGTGTTTCCCCAAACCACTTTGATAAATACTGAGTTCACAGGTTAATAATGATCTCTTTAAATAAACAAAGCATGGGAGCCACGTGTTTAAGAAAAAGATGCAATGACAGGTTATTATGGGTGTTTAAAATTACTATAGGGGAATGTGGTTTTAATAGCAAATACACAGAAAACATAACATCTCACTCATTGTACAGCTGAGCAACACCCTTGGAAGTATAATTCCGTGTAATAAGATCATATTATAAGATGTGGTGTTGATTTCAAGATAAACCTGTTCAGCTTAAATGTTGATTTTCCCCCCACCACCTACATTTCCAGCTCATAGGCCTTGGTACTGTTTTCTCTGAGCAATACACATCTCCCATGTGCTGCATATTACATGGTGCAATCTCACACCTCCTGGAATGGAGGTAGGAACAGAGCCTTTGTTGCTGCTGTTTCCTTAGAGATGGGCCATTCTAGAGACAGCTTCTGGAGTTACAGCCTAAGAACTGCTGGATCGGGTCCAGAGGAGGGCCACGAAGATGATCAGAGGGCTGGAGCACCTCGCCTATGAAGACAGGCTGTGAGAGTTGGGTCTGTTCAGCCTGTAGAAGAGACAGCTCTCAGGAGACCTTATAGTGGCCTTCCAGTATCTGAAAGGGTCCTATAAGAAAGCTGGTGAGGAACTTTTTATAAGGGCTTTTAGGGATAGGATGAGGGGTAATGGCTTTAAGCTGGATGAGGGCAGATTTAGAGTAGTTATTAACAAGAAATTCTTTACAGTGAGGGTGGCGAGACACTAGAACAGGTTGCTTAGGGAAGTTGGGGATGCCCCCTTCCTGGAAGTGTTCAAGGCCAGGTTGGACAGGGCCTTTAGCAACCTTGTCTAGTGGAAGGTGTCCCTGCCCATGGCAGGGGGGATTGGAATTAGATGATATTTAAGGTCTTTTCCAACCTAAACCATTCTATAATTCTGTGATTCTTTCTAATATAAAATAAATAAAATCTGTTCCTCATTCCTTAGTCTCTTGGATGATTGCAATGCCACTAAATCTGAGGCTGATTTTTTTTAATTGGATTTTTTCTGATTACAGAGTTTGTCTTGCATTGAATTACATGGCACACACAGAAGATCCTTTAATCTCCAAGAAGCTTAATTATCATCCTCTTTGTAAAACTTTCACACCTGCACTCTGAATTGAAGTACTTCAGCTACCTGCTCAATTTTTTTTCCAGACCAGCACAAAAATCAGGATACTTCATTATCCTACATGTTAGTCTGCTGTTGATCAGCATGCTAAGTAACAGACAAGCCAATTTACCAAAGACATCTTCACTAACTTCCAGCTGACCAGAGGTATGAGCATGTAGTAGCGATGGCAAAACTCTTTCATGCTGCTTTTAGTGGCATAGTTGGATAGCCCTCATGCAAAGCAGAAAGATTCAATCAACTGTTTTCCTCCATCTTTTACTAAATACATATGAGGGTTTTTTTGGTTCCTTCCCTCCAGGCTTGGAGTCTGGATAGTGGACAGGAGAGGTTATTAAAGCAATCTCCTCCTTCCATCATTTGTTTTAAAATACTTGCTAAAATAAGCACAATAGCATATTTTTAATATGCAGAGGATGCTTCCATTTGAGGACTCAAACCCTTGAATTAGCATCTAAAAATTTCAGACCATATGGTTAGTGAGGAGACAATAGGCTAGATTAGGCAGACTCTAATGAATGTCCATCATGAAATACACTGGATATTTCAGACTGATTTTTTTTTTTTTTTAATTATAGCTACTTAGATTAACTGCATACAAGTACAGGGCTCACCTTCCTGACAAATCTTTGAAGACAAATTTGTCCATTACTCTCATACCCAGTAAGCAAAATACAGAATATTTCCACATATGAAGTGGAACTTGGAAGATAGTAACACTCCCCACTCTCCAGCCTCCGCCCCTTCCCTAGTTATTTATGACAATTAAATCGTATTTTTAGTTTTCTGTTACAGGGACATATCATTTCACCTTTACAGTTTTTTCTCCTGTTCAAAGCAATGTTTATTAAGCTGCTTTTAATGAGGCCACGGTTTCAAAAGGACCAGACAGAAATGTTAATTGGACCTGTTAGAGTAATTTGTAACTTATATGGTTCAGCTAAACTCCATTTATTTCTCTTTAGGGATCATCAAGAAGTTTGTAAAGGAAGAAATATCTGTAAGATTTATGAAATCCTTGTAAAACATGACAACTCCTCCCTTCTGTAATCATCTACTAGTAACACAGCTATCAAACTGTAATAACAAATCATAACCAGGCAGAGAAAAGAAAGTAAAAAAAAAAAATCTATAGGGCACATATGCTTGGGAACCATAGACTTTTCTCATTAAAACATCTTGATTTTAATTGCTTACAACTTACAACTTGGCCACAGTTCAAACATTTGGTGTGATTTTTCTCTTTTTGCTCTCTCTGGCTGTATTTTTATACTTCACTTAGTTATTTCAGCTGAAACAGGTCAGCTGTGTCTGAAAGTCTCATTGGGGAAAACCATACTGTTCTGCCCTCACATAGAAAATTCTGTAGGCTTTTTATTGAAAATTCAAGTTCTCTATGTGTCTTCCATTACCTGACAGATCTGGCACAGAGAAAAAAAAGAAGAGGCAGGAAGTAGGGAAGTGTAGGACTTTTGAGGCAAGAAGGGTGAGAAGGTGATTGACCTGAGGTGAGGAACTGAGGTGAGGTGATTGACCTGAAAAGAAGCTATGGTACAAGAAACTTGGGAATGGTTTGCTGAGACAGAAAGTGGAGACAGGACTAAAGAAGGATAGGCATGAAAATTGCAAAAGGCAAAGGAGGGAAATCAGCAGTATGAGAAAATTGTGTTGGAAAATTACCTAAGCCTTACTTGGCAAAAGACAGAAAAAAAACCTGTGTTGTAAGGAGAGGGAATAGCATGCTGGGGATTTAGGACATTCTAGAAAAGTAGAATTGAACTAGGTCTATAAGGAAAGGAAAAATCAAGCAGCTGCTGGGAAAAAAAAAAGACAGTAATGCAGCAAGGAATGAGGATAAGGACGAACAAAGGAAACAAGGAACAAGGAACAGTATCACACTTGCATGGAATGGTACAAGGAGGAACACAGGATCCTGAACCTTTTCAGTTCTTTGCTATAAGAAATTCACTGGTCACATGCATCTCTCAAGTCTTTTCTGGTCCCCAGGAAGCAAATATGTACCGTGCTTGACAGCTGGTCTGATAATTCAGCTAATTGGGAGCAGATTGGTCGCCTTAATAGTTCTCACTCTTCTGAGGAACGTTTTGGGTACAGACGTAATGTCAGATATAAAGCATTTTCCTCAGAAAAACCTAGGTAATGGTATACAAAAATGTGTCAACACTTTTAAGGATGTAAGCTCACACAAACATTGGGAAACGGTAAACTGATAAAATGCTTGTGCAACTTAGCGATACCACTCACTAGATAGCAAAATACTGTTTTCTTACAAGGCCCATTCCACACCTCTTTCACTACTATGCAGTCCTCATGATGAAACAAGTGTCCTATCCATAAGACAAAGCACTTTACATTTTGAGGGAGCAATGAATGAGTTGGGTTGCAGGTGTGTAAGGCATAAAGAGGGAGCTGCAAGAAAGAGGTCATGTAACATGGAAGAGACACCTGAGGGCTGCTTTGAAGTACCAGATTCTCTTTCTACCACAATTTCTGTAAAGGCTGAAAAGGACATTTAAACTGTATCGGTCAGCAATTGCAAGGATTTTCTTGTTTCACTATCAGCAGTCAGCAGCAGCATCTCTTGATCAAACAAAGTATTGACAAATAAAGAACTGGGTTTTGAATTTGCCAGTCCAAAATGCTGGATTTTTTTTTTTTAAAATAATAATGCCTGTTTACCTTAGTTTTCTGTGCTACCCATTTACCTCAAGACGTATTAAAAGGGTATCTATCTTCCTTTTAAACCAGGTAAATAGAGTAGATTAAAGCAAGTAAGCAAGCAGGAACCGATGCCTGACTGACAGATATCAATCCTCTTAGAGGCTCAGGATGAGATTCAGTGAAGTCAGCATGTTGTATTTAGTAGCAAAATGAGAGGTGAAGGGTTAAAAGGAATAACTCCTTCTTGCTATTGTAAAAAAAGTAGTCCTGAAAGACAGAAAACTCAATAGCAGAAAGAAATCACAAGCCTCAGACTTCTCTGAAAGAAAAAGCCTCTTTTGGTGCCAAGGATAAGTCATACCCCAAACATGTATCTTTTGCTAGATGAAATCCTAACAAGCTAGCACTAGAGAGAGAATTTGCTTATTGTACATATCCACACCTGACAGTCAGTTCATACTAATGTCCCTGATGCAGGCATCTGGCACTGACAGCGGAAAGCACAGCGTGTTTGATAAACAAGGAACTTGTACAGTAAGATGAGAGAGTAACATGCCACAGCGTGTAGATTTAAATAACCTGCTTAGTTTCTGCGGCATGAACATAAATCGTGCACTGGCCTCCAGGAGAGATAAACAATCCCACATGTTTTACCTGGTGATGCACCTGCGAGTGGGTATTTCTGGAACTGTTAGAGAGAGAGGTCTACGTGTTCTTCTGCTTTAAGAAAGAGCCAATGCATTTGGAATGACCTTGGTACAGAGGTTTTCTCCTTGAGATCAGCACATTGCTTGACACATTCAAACCATGGCAGGATCAGGGCCTCAGGAAAAAAACCACCAGGAAATTAATAACTTTGCATTCAGACAAGGGTCTGGGCAGCACCTTCGATAAGCCTGTGGTCACATACCGAAGACAGAATGAAAATTCAAAATGAAAAGCTGCATAAAAAGGTTATTATCTCGCCTGTGGGTCTTGTGATCGTATTGCATGCGCACCTAGCTGGACAATGGCTGAGCAGATCATCTCGATCGTGACATTTCCCAACCGGCATACTCAACTTTTTGACTTCAAACATTATCTTCGAGCATAATTTGTGCATGTGTTTGTGTAGCAGTATTTAAAGTAAAGTAGTATTTCAACTAACGCAGCTATCATGACCTTTGCTTTGCACATGAATTTTCATTCAATCTGTCTCTGAAGCAACATAAGAGAAGAAGCATTCTTTAAAGGTTTAAGTAACTAATTCATATTTAGAATTTCAAGGGATCTAGGTCTGTTGCTCTGTGACAGCCAGGAGACCTGAAATTGCAGTCAAATGCTAGAGTACGCTACCTATCTGTACTGTCAAAGGCTGTTAAGAGACAAAGGAAATGTTAATTCTACGTTTTATAAAGAAACAAAGAAAAAGGCAGTGTGAAATCCTACAGGCTTCCTGACTTTCCTTCAACTTTCAAGGTCTTGCAACATTTATAAGGTTTATGAGGATCTTGAGTCTGTCCTTGGAGTCTCTGAAGCTCCTGTTTCTTGGTCTTACAAAACTCTATAGCTCTTAAAGGTCTCCACAGCTCTGGATATGTTTGAGTGATACTACTTTATGAAACTTAAAGAGACAGCCCTTAAGTTCTTTTTTCTCCGATGTTTCTTGTGTTGCACAAATTACTGAAAGTCCACACTGGATCACAGATTACTTCACCTGATGTTTAAACTATGCAAGCTTTCTCTCTCTAGTGTTCTTCTTACCAGGCTTCACTGGAAGGTGAGGCAGATTTCTTTAAATGTACTCTCATAAAATTGTTACAGCTTTTTGCTCTGAGTTTTTGTTTTGTTTTTTTTTTTTGAATGTGTTATTTTAAAGAGGCAGAAGTGTTTGTTAACTGGTTTGAGATTTACTAGCAAATGATTGCATGAGTAATTCCCTTTCTAGAAAGTCATATCAGTGGTAAACACCATGTTCAGAAAATTGAGGTTGTTGCTTTAGCTAAAGTCGACCAGTTCTGTATCAGGGTGAGTCTGGTAGTTTGAGACTGAAAAACAAGCTGACTGTATCTGTTTTGTGGAGAATAATTACAGGGTGCCACGTTCCAGCAAATCTATTCTGGCTCAAATAAGTGCCAGAACTGTTAAAGATGCCAGAGAAACATATGGTATTTGAATGTGCAATATGTTCCTTCACTCCAGAAGACCACAGAGTGGTTTGAACTAAGAAACTCCCAGTGAAGAGATGAGAGTGAAAGATGTTGTGTGTCTCAGGTGCAAACAGCTAAAAAAAGTCTACCTTCATGCCAAAGTCCTGGCAATAGCTACTGGTTTTATTTAACTAAAGTATCCTTAATTCAAAGATTACTCCAGTGTGAACATCCAAGATTGAAAAAGTAGACTGCTCAAATGCTCAGCAGCAGCAATTTACGAACTAGAGTTACATAAAAAAGTTACGGGTGAAAATTTAAACTCAAGGTAATAATTGCCATTGAATGCTCCCTTTCAGAGTAAATATGGAAGATTATCCAAGCAGATGCAACCCTGATTAGAGACAACAGAGCGCCCAGTAGCATCATGGCAGATTTTGGAAAACCTGAAGGGAAACTGTATCTGCTCTGCTTCTAAATAAATGTAGTGATAAACTTTTATTTCCTGTTTTAGACAGGGACACTGTGAATATCTGTTTGCAGCTTGTTATTAACATTGCATTTTAATTCTCTTTCTTACTTTAACTGAGGGTGTCTGACTTGGAGCTTTCAAGTTGTGAGCAGCTCATTAGGACACTTCACCCAGACTACTGCCAACAGTGAGAACTTCAGCTAGAAATTAGTATTTGCTGTCAAGTTGCCACAGGGAAAGATTCAGGCTGTAAAATTATCTTGATGGTTGCAGCGAGTCACTGCTACCCACCACAATAACCCTACTCCTTCCCCTCCACAACATGAGGGGCATGGATGTAGTTACACAGTGCAGAGATCTGCAGTGTTCAGACCTCTCCCACCACTGGATGAAAACAGGAGATCAACCTGACTGTAAAGGTTGGACACCATAGGATTACACAGATAAGTGAGAGAGCCCACAAAGTTTATGTTACTTCCATGCAGTTGCATGTAGGGCAAGTCAGCATATCCATCTCCTTTGCAAACACTGAGGGGCAGCATTATTAAAGCCTCACAAAATTAAAAAATGCAGGTGGTTTCCTCTAAAATCAATAAGGAGTATAAGCAACCACATCGCTTCATGATCAGAGGAGGTGTTTGGGAAAAAAGACATTTCAAAGACTGCTACCTTCACAGCTTCAAATGTAACTTTTAGCAGTTTATAAAATGTTTTCCTGTTTTCTTCAGGGATTACCTTGGGATTTCCAAACTCCTACTGTTTCAAAGTCTCTCCGAAACTATTAGAGTAGTACACTGTATATACCAAAAAAGAAAAATTTTCAGCATTAAAAAAAATGAAAGACCCAACAAGCTAACCACATGTCTTCCAAGAAGCTGAACTGAGAAGTTTATTTCCTAGACCCAACTGAGAAGGATACTCAGTATACTACTTAAGTGTAACCCCTGAGAGTTCAATGAGACTAGCCACATCTCCTAGATTATACAGTCACTTAATTAACCTACACAGAACCGCCTGATTTTTTTTTTTTTTCCACTCCAGTTTGTCCAGGTTCCAGAGAGAAGAAAACGTACAAGCTTCCCAGGTGACTTCTTGAAGACTTCAGCGGAAGGAACTGAACTTTCAGAAATACAGCACTTTTGAAATAGATTATGCTTACAGGGGTATAAAAACTCAGTTACACACTGCAGGACTGTAGCTGAAAAATAGTTCAGGATTATTTTCTTCATCCAGTGTAACCTTTTCAAATCAAGTTCCAATTTCATGCTATCAGAATATATTTTATGGCTCTTTCCAGTTCTGGCCACAGGAAATGCTACTTTACAGGACATAACCATGTGCTAACAGAAGAGAAGATACTAAAGCAAGTAATGGTACAATTATATCTCTAGGAGTAAAATAGTCTACTGAAAGTTTATACTGGGAAGACTCTATAGAATGCACCAGACACAAACAATTTTAGATTGTTGCCCCCTCTCAGCAGGCTAACCTACCAAACTAGTTTCAAGCATCAGCTATTGATAAGCCACTTTACTCAGTGCTCTTCCTCTTGTTTTAGCCTGTTTGCATATTCACAGCAACCCTGGGATGGCATTACAAATAGCTTGTCTTGTGAGTAACGTAAGATTTGGGGAACAGAGTAACATTTCTGTAATTCTTAAATTTCTCTTTATGGCTCATATCCTCCTTTTCATGTAACCCCTACATTTGACTTCACTGCTCTTGAGAACAAGTAAGTGAAGATTCAGATCAGCACTGTTTTCCTGGGCCAGGAATCATGGACTAGGATGAGTGATCTTCAGCGTTTTCATCATGGTCATAACATAACTGCAAAAACAAAGAAAGCTTCCCAAAAAAATTTTTCACACTGCTGCAGGAAAACTATGCAGGGCATGTAAATTGGAAAAAATCAAAACCTACTGAGGGCTAGATAAAAATCTAACAAAATCATAATGCATTAGAAAGCAAGGTGGCTTGATTCCTCCTTCCTTCTTGATGACACTGCAGGACCACCATATCATATATTTCCTAATGTTTGATTCCCTTTTCCTTCCTTCTTTCTAACTCCACACGTCACATGTTCTTCTACCTCCTTAAGCTTCCATAGGATAACACAGAATCACAGAATATTAGGGGCTGGAAGGGACCTCGAAAGATCATCAAGTCCAACCCCCGTGCCAGAGCAAGACCCCAGAGTAGATCTTGCAGGAACGCGTCCAGGCGGGTTTTGAATGTCTCCAGAGAAGGAGACTTGACAACCTCCCTGGGCAGCCTGTTCCAGTGCTCGGTCACTCTCACATTCGTTGCTAAGAAGGACTAAACAATAAATCTGGCTTTACTACTGAGAACAACAGGGAGACAGCAGAGTTTTTTTCAGAGAGAGAATGATATACAAAGACTGACTGGTAGATACTGCCTGTACAGTTACAGGCTGCAATATCCATCTAAGTTCTTTATCCTCCTGCACTGAGCTCTATCCAAATAACACTGAAAAGAATGCTCCTGCCTTGAACAACCTGCAATTTAGAGCACAACAGAGCTTCTCAACATGTGGTCTTATCCTCACACAAAGCTGCAAAGATTTCTAAGAGATCCTCAGTGAACTTAGAGACTGATTCCCTCCCTGGGGTATACAGGAGAATGGGGATGGGAATCCTCTCTGAAATGAAAGCCTTGCTGGAACTATAAACCCAGGAGTTCTTTTTTCAATGAGATCTCGCCCTTAAAGAAAGTGGAATATAAAGAATTTGGTTTTAAATGTGATGATAGATAGGGTTTGGTTATTTATCATCTTCCAAAGAAGAAGAAATAAATAAAGAAAACATCTTAATTCTAGTTCTCTTCAAGTTATGAGATCATCTGCATTTCCATTTTTTGCATGGGTGGTTCCTGCTCCGATGCTGAAATGTTTCCACCTTTCCGGACATGAACCTTGCATGACTGTCCAGCAGTCCTGTCAGACACCATGCAAACCTGTCACTCCATTCTTGACAGTTAAGTAAACAGAGATATATATATATATATATTATAAAAAAAATAAATAAATCTGTGTCTTGGAGAAGAACAAAGGCAGCTGTTGCAGAATAAACAATTATCTGACATTATTCTTCTAAGTATTAATCTTTTCCAAGGCTTTGAAGTTTGACAGCGCTATTTCACAAATTCCTATGAGGTTGCTTTACTGCTAGGCTAGAAATCTGACTGTGGAAGTAAGGAGGAAAAGAAGAGAAGGATCCCCAAACAGAGAAGAAATATTTTAGTCTGACTGGTACGTATTCCTAATTCTTGCTGCCATGAATTTTCTGAAAAAATGGAGGGGATATGACACCTTCCAAAACAGATGGCAATAATTCAATCTCAAATCTGTTTTCATAAATCATCTGCTCTCCCCAACTTTCCAAAAAACCTCCTGTACCTTCAGTGAGTTCAATCAAAGTTTGTATAAAGCCTAAACTCATTTTTCAAGCCATGATTTGCTACCTCTGCATTTCTACACCAATTTTCTCTTTCCCATTCTTTTCTACATGGCAGTTTTGTGACTTTTCAATAATTTCTTGGCCACCTAGCAGCACTGGCAAAAGGCAAAAGAATTCCTGTAAGAGCAAGTAAACCTCTCTTTCATGTGACATAGAAATACTTACACTTCATTAACCTTTATTATAAACTAGTCACTGGAAAAGTTACTTTGCTAGAATCCACACGATGGTTTCACTCTACAAACCATGAAATGTCAGAATGCTAAATTACAGTAAAATACTGCTCACCTCCTTGTGAACCCAAGATTAATGATACGGTGCAGAAGAGAATAGCAGTGCTACTAGGAGCACAACAGGTCATGATCACTAAAATAGCTCATCAAGAACAGGCAGCAAAACATCACAGATGGTTCCCACAACTAAAGCCCCACTTCTCAACCTACCCATCACAGAGACATCGTACTCAACCAGCAGAGTCGCCTCCTGTCCGCATTGTTTGAGGATACTCATGGCTTCAGCATGTGTCGTTCCGAGCAGTCGGATCCCATCTACGCTCAGCAGCCTGTCACCGGGCTTGATTGTGCCCTCTCTGAAGAGAGATTAAAGGACTGATCTTTATTAGTATAAGATAAATTGATTTGGAGATAATACCGGTTTTATACAAAGCAACACTCTCGCACCCTCTCTGACATCCACCCCTCTTGCCTTAACACTTAACATTTACTTTGACGGTGAGAACACTCAGAGGGTGCAGTGGAAAGGAAATTGCTTTAATTGGAAAGTCAGTGACTGGAAAACAGCTTAACACAGAGCTAAATAATCAAGTCATGTTAAATTGCAACTAAGTATAGCTTCTGCTTCAACATATGCTTGCTTTCTGCCTTGTCTACACATCTCCTCTTTCATAGATACATAAACACCTACTCCTCCAATATTTTCTTAAAAATAAATACAAAATGCAAACACACGGGTGCAGAAACAGATTGCAAAATATGAATGTCCATTTACTGATTTTCTTCAAAAATACCTTACTTGGATAATGTCATTTTTCTCTTCTTCCTACCTAAAAATAATTTGGCTATAAATGTACACTATCTCCCAGATGTATTTCATAATGTATTCAGAATTATAATAGAAATTAAGTACTAGCATTGCCAGCTCCAGAACCGGGGAGAAAAACAAGGAGGCAAGGGGAATGAGGGTAGGAAGAAAAGGAGGGACGAAAGACAAAATGCTCTCTTGAAATGTTTACTTCTCAATTAATGCTACCAAGGTAAAAGATGTCAACATAGGCTACAGAAAATCAGCCTGCTTTGAAGAAATCACCCATTAAGTTTATTTAATAGCTTAAAGACACAAATGCCACTTTTGAAAACATAATTCATGCATATAAATAAAGTGAATATTCTTTCTTTATATAGATAGAAGGTGGTATTACACACAGATACGTTCATTGGGACAAAACATAAATCTGTACTCAGAAGTTCTCCAGGTGAAGTTATGTGCGAAGTCACATGCAAGTATGTACAAATATCTTAGAAGAATACAAACACCCTAAATATATGACAATATTTTTCTGAAGTGCAAGAGAGAAAGGTTGTGGTGTTAGAGTGTAAAAAGAATAATTAAGAGCTACACTAGTTGTCTGAAGGTTGCAAAATATGTGCTCTCACCTATTGCAGGCATTTGTTCTAATTCTTTTAGATTGATTTTTGGAAGTGTTTAATGGGAAAGTCTTGAAACACGCAGCGTACAAAATTAAAGTTCACACACGCCATAATGGGCTGAGCCCTCTGTAGTTGCCTATTACTGTTGTTACAACTAAATGTATAAACCAGGAATTCCAAAGGAACAGGTTTGAATATATCTACTTCACTCCAAATCCTAACTTCTGTCCCAAATAATTCACTGTTGTCCATTTTTCTTTCACATGCATTCCACAGAAAGATGAATTGTACCTGTCAGCAGGCCCTCCAGGTCTAACACACGTTATTACAACAGGACGAGATTTATTTCTGTCATCATGTGCTCCACCTAGAAAGGGAAAAGTGAGAGAAAGCACACCTTCACTTTATGCTTTTTATGAAAACTTATTTCCAAAAGGCAAGTCTAAATCTTGCGGTATGCAAGATGGGCTAAAAAGATTTTTAAAAGGCCTAGTAATAGTATGAACCTCCACTGAATTTTATCTTACATAAAATTCACCTCTTGTACGGTATAGATGATTCTTTATAAAATATTTCCATAGAGGGAATCATAGTAAATATACATTCTTTTCTTAGAACCTCTAGTCTGCAAATCTGATCTGAGTGTGAACACTTACTGTTTTGCAATGTTTGCTGCACAGAGAAAAAGCCATCTGTACTTCACATATACTCAGAATAATGAGTGACCACTAAGGAACTTATCTATTAAATGGAAAAAAAAAAAAAAAAAAAAAAAAAGATAGATTTCCCTGAAGAAATTAATAATTCATCATTGAGGTATATAATTTAACAGATGTATGTTTTCTTCTGTTGTCTAAGTCAGTGATAATACATTTTTTTGTAGAAGTCAGAGCACAATTAATCAGATTTCATACCTGATTTACATAAAGACTACAAGTGAATCTTTTTAAAGAAATACAGTCTTCCTGCTGATTTCAGGGGTAGCAGAATCTGGTCTTATGTGAAATGAAGTTTGTCATGTTCTTGGCATATTTGATTAATTACTGTTCTTCCATAACCAAAAATCAGAGCAGTTTGAAAAAGCAGTACATGAACGTATGGAAAAAGTAATACATAAATCATAGAGATTTTTACAAACTGCAGGTCATAAATCTTGAAATGATTTCTTAGTGCCATGAAAACTTACCACTTTTTTTGCTGATTTAGAAAAATACAGACAGTTCAAATTTAATGATAACTCACCTCTTATTACAAATCCAAAAGTGTTCCCCTCTTTATGTAAAGTAACTTCCACAGTTCTAAAGATGAGACCTGATCCTTGTACAGCTAAAAGAGAGAAGAATAAAGGAAAGAGATTCCAAAACTTAATTATTATTATTATTCTAATTATACACATAGATCTGCATCTTTCCCAGTTTAAGCTTGCTATTGTGTTTCTGGTCATACAATTGAAAAGACTCCACTACAGAGCAGCCAAATTAAAGACCTGTAATTAAATATAACTCATCTTCTGAGTTCCACCCCCTGAAAGCTGGAACATCTCTCCTACGAGGACAGGCTGAGAGAGTTGAGGTTGTTCAGCCTGGAGAAGAGAAGCCTCAAGGAAGACCTTATTGCAGCTTTCCAGTATCTGAAGGGGGCCTACAAGACAGCTGGGGAGAAACTTTTTACAAGAGCTTTTAGTGATGGTATGAGAGGTTATAGCTTCAAACTGGAAGAGGGTGGATTTAGATTAAAAATTAGGAAGAAGTTCTTTACTATGAGGGTGGTGGAACTGGAACAGGTTGCCTAGGGAAGTTGTGGATGTTCCACCACTAGATGTGTCCAAGACCAGGCTGGATGGGGCATTGGGCAACCTGATCTAGTGGAAAGTGTCCCTGCCCATGGCAGGAGGGTTGGAACTAGACAATCCCTTCCAAGTCAAATCATTCATTGATTCTATGATTCTTTTTGGGAGAATTTTGGGCCAGGTATTTTGCAGATTGCTGACAGTTTGGAAAAAGAACAATAAATGCATATAACAGATGAGGGATTTGAGTCTTACTATTTAAATTGCGGCACAATTTTGCTTTTCTTAGAGTTACAGAAGAGAGCTAGAAAACATGGAAATACACAGTGAGGCAAAAAAATGACAAATTAAATTCTTACAGCTACCTATGGAGTTGGTTGTTCAGCCATGAGACAATTCATCTGTATTGCTCAAAGTTAAGACAGTTGAGGTGTACATCTAATCTCAGATTACTGAAGATGAAAAAAGTATTTTGTATCATAAGGACTTATTTTTTGCCTTTTTCAAAATGTAACATGCTCCCTCATCATTAAGTGTGTAAAAACATCTTTGCTTCTAGTCTAGCCAGTATTCTCTCTGTAAGTTCTAGAGGAGTGGTGCACAGACGGGTTAGGAGGTGAGAAGCATCATGTGCAGACCAACAATTGTGTGTGATAGACCAACCACTTCAGAGAATTTGAAACTACCACTGTTAAGAGACCAGTAGCAAGTTTACTAGTAGCTTTTTTTAGGACAAACTTTGGCAGGGTACAAGAACTCCTGGGCAGACACTGAGACACTGGGCAGAATTATACATACTGTATTGTAGTAATTCCTGCTACATCCTGAAGATCTGGGCCATGTTACTGAAGTCCATGCTGTTGTTTCCTTTTCAGCTAGAAACATTTTACTGACCAAAAAAGGCTGGGGTATGGAGACAAGACGACAACTCTTGCCTTCATTCATTGTAACAGAAAGTGGCATTGCATGCAGCCCAGACTAAATTCACTTTTCCTAATCTGCTTGGTGTGGCCTGTAACTTCCACTGGGGACAGGCAAAATTTGTAGTTCAACAGTGGGGAATGGCACGCGGCATCCTTATACTTGGGCAACAATCATTCGGGTGGCTGTCCTTCCACCCCAGGCTCAGGCTGGGAGGGGAAAAAAGTCCTTAACCTGTACCAAGAACAAAAGGTGGGCATGGCTCATGTTCCAGTTTAAAATGTTGAGGTGGTTCACACTTAAAATAGCAGCTGGATGCTCCTGCTGTGAACACTGCCAGACAGGTAAAGAAGCACTAGGGAGAGTGGGATCACTAGAGCTCAGCCAGGTTTAATCCATCATTATTAAAGTACTGACACTTCTCCACTCTGAAACCATGGTAGTCCTCTCTCTGAGGTGGCAACCATGACAACAAAAGTAGAATTTCAGTATGCATGGGGGCAGGGAAGGAGGTGCCTGGCCTTCACCATATGACCGACTAGAAAACTTCTGTGTATAATGAAGGACTGTGCCTAGCTTGTTCACTAGAAGTTAATGGGAACAATTAGACTGCTAATTATCTCCAATTTTATTAGCTATGCTTCTATGAAGAGATCAGAAATTCCAAGGATTTAAAGTATCATGTCAAAATCATGTTTTGGTGGACAAAAGTGCCATATATGCCAAAAGTGGGTCCACTTGAATAAGTGCAAACAATGCTTACAAAAGAACTACGTCTCCAGCAAAATTACTCTGAACTTCAACTTACCTCATTAACTCAAATATTGTGTTTTTGAACATGAAGTTCCCTTAACACAAGTGAACACTAATAAACAGAGAACATTCAAAACATATTAAGCTGGTTGTCAGGAGGTCATAAAAGTGACCAAATATGCAATTAGACTAAATTTCCAGCTGCTAAAAACCAGTAGGGAGTTCATCCTCTTCTGAGCACCGAACAGAGTGATGGCTTTTTTTGGCTTCTATTGTAATGAAAGTCTTTATGTAAGGAAACAAGAGCTTCCTAGCTGGCTCCACAGATTTATCTGGCCAAACACCAGCAAACCGCATCTTATCCCCTGGAGTGAGCAGCATGAAGGAGCACACACTCTTTCAAAAGTGTGACTGATGCTGCTACCTCAGTTCCAGACAGCCACCCACCACTCACCCCTTCACTTTAGGACCCAGGTTTCCAACTCACTGTTACTCCAGCTTTCACTTCATACCTGATAGCCTCAATTCCCACTGATTTTCTCCCACAGACACATAGTTGCACATGTAACCACAAAAAGAAAGGGGAAGGGAGAGGCAAGGAAAACATTCAGTAGCACTGTGCAACTTCGGTGTCAGCATAAAATTGTATGTTGAAGACAATCCTGTTTAGCGAGAAGCCCTCGTTTCAGTCACACAATTCTTGCAGGTTTATGTGTCCCCATGGCCTACCCCACTTGGTCTTCTGTTCTAGAAACAAGCTGCTGCCTAAACGTGATGTCAGAAAAGACTAGAAGAGTCCCAAACTATGTTGTTTGTCTGGCAGAGCGTGAGGGTGCTGCAAGTGGAGAGAAGGCAGGAAAAAGCAGAGGGAGAACTCACAGATATTCATTGGTCTCTTTTCAGAAGATCCTGCTGTAACAAGGATTGTCTCGCCCAGGAAACTACCTAATCTAATTCTCGGTATTCAAAATTGTAAACAAATGAACAACAACAACAAAATTAAAATGGAGGCTGACAACTCTGCTCTGGTGTAGGGATTTATGCTCCTAAAACACCTGACCATCTCTGAGAGCATCCTCCTGTACTGCCAGTTCTCTCATACTGCTTCCACGCTCTGCAATAAGCCAGAGGAAGAAAACCAAACCATTAAGAAAACAACCACTATTAAAAATGAAGATCACCAACCATGATAATCTCACTGCTGACAAGATGTCTGCTACTCTGCACAGATTTCAGTTTGCTCTGCTATTACTTACAGACCGGAGGCAGCTCATACTCCACTTCTAAAACAACCCTTTCACCAACGTTCTTGAGCAAACTGATGATCTCATCATGCCGAAATTTAGTCAGGTTGATGCCATTCACAGATTTGATGAAGTCGCCTACATCCAGCTGGTCACTCCTAGAAAAAGCATATATTTTTTTTTTTAAGGACAGATCTGCTGGCCCAAACTAAACACATTTTTTAAATAATTGTACAGTGATGGTAAGAAATTTTTTTTCTGATTTAGCTACCTGAAAACAAGTTGATCGTTCAAACAGGAAGTGGCATTTTAAGATCCTAACCTAGTCTAGCTTATTAAATATTAAAAGAAGAATGTTATTGCATCATGAATTTCTGATGTACAAAACCAGCTGTACAATAAAGGAGTTGGATGATTTGACTGGTTTGGGCATAGGATCTGGAAAATTGTCTTTTTCGTGTCCCCATCTTTCTCTCTTTATTTGGGAAGCAGCCAAAGCTATTTTTTTTTTGGACAGTAGATGCCTTTACAGATAACATCACAGCTACTGGAGATAGGCCACAGCCCAGAAGTACACGTCTTGCTCAGTTACTTGGAATGATTTAGCTTAACCTTTCTCTTTTGACTTGTTTCACTAATGAACAACAGTTTTTATGTTTCCACTATATTAGTAAGCAAAGTAGCTATGACTTTAGACTCTTTTCAATCTTAAAATCAGCCAGGACGGGACATCTCTCTTATGAGGAAAGGCTGAGAGACCTGGGACTGTTTAATCTGGAGAAAAATAAGAGGGGATCTTATTAATATTTACAAATATCTGAAGGGTGGGTGTCAAGTAGATAGGGCCAGTCTCTTTTTCTCTGGTGCCCTGTGACAGGACGAGGGGCAAAGGTCACAAAGCGGAACACAGGAAGTTCCACCTCAATATGAGGAAAAACTTCTTTACTGTGAGAGTGATGGAGCCCTGGAACAGGCTGCCCAGAGAAGTTCTGGAGTCTCCTTCTCCAGAGACTTTCAAAACCCACCTGGATATGTTCCTGTGTGGTCTGCCCTAGGTGATCCTGCTCTGGCACAGGGGTTGGACTTAATGATCTCCAGAGCTCCCTTCCGACCTCTACCATTCTATGATGAACAGTTTTTTTAAAAAAATGAAATTGCAGTAGTACTATGGTTAGCTTT
Source organism: Baryphthengus martii (assembly GCA_013396935.1). NCBI lineage: Eukaryota > Metazoa > Chordata > Aves > Coraciiformes > Momotidae > Baryphthengus > Baryphthengus martii. Next base: position 545,074 of record VWZK01008982.1, on the reverse strand, counting down.
TCTATTTTACTTTTTAACATCAATATTTTATGCTTCTCTCACGTTTTTGTTCAAGGACAAAAAAAATAGAGAAATAAAATGTTTATCACTTAGGAGAAACTTATTAAGTCTTATGATGACTTTCAAATATCTCATTGGGATTTCTAGTTTTTGTCAAAGTAGCCTTGAGGGAAGAGAGAGACCAGCTGTTGTCGTTTCTCTCTGAGCTTCTCTGGTCCGATGGGCTGCCATTATAGATGCATGTAGTGACATATTTGTTAGTGACCTTTCTGATGTGGTATGTATTTCTGAAGAAATCACATCTTATAATGCATTCTGTGGCTTGAGATGTGGTTACCTAGCAGCGATTCCTCCTTGACGAAGGTTAGATACTCTTGGTTTCCCATCCTTGTCGATTCCACCCGATACTGTAAGCCCTAGGGTGGTGCCTTCTTTTTTCATTAATTCAACTATTGTCGAGCCCTTGAATTCCTCTGTTGAAAGAAAATTATTGGCATTATTAAAATTTAAGTGATAACACAGATGTTGCCTTTCTAAAATGTCATCTACTTCCAAAGAGAATAATTGTCTATGTTAATAAGAAATAACATGTACATCTGGAGATTCTTTATGTCACAATTCACAAGTTCTGTCTGCATGGTTCTGCACATAGATAAATCTGAGACGTATGTTCTGTAAAAGGTTATTAAAAACTACACCAATGTGCCATTATACTATACAGAACCAATAAATATGAAGTCTGGCAACACTTAAAACTAAAGGCAGTAGTTTCATATTTTTAAAAAGCTATCTTTTCTCATTTTCTGTTTTCTCCCTCTAAAGTCCATGCTTTATAAAGTACTTCAACTATTTAACTAAATATAAGGGTAAAAGATGCAAAGATGTAAAGCCACTAGAATATTTTAGATCCAGACTTGCTTTGAGGCCACTAGTAGATGACAGTATTAATCAAAACAATCGAACATAACAAGAATCCAGATGGAGATTGAATGTATTAGATCTTAACAGCTTTATTCCTGAGTTTTACACAAATAGATCCCCACTGTAACTCTGTGAAATCTCTGCAGAACAGGTATAAAGTAAGTGCAGGGCTTTCATAGCAATAGTTGTATATAAAATTTCCCTCACATGCCCTCCCGCAGTTCGCCCATTTAGTATTCCTGGAAAATGCCAAGCTAGTCTCACAAACCTCAACGAATGAAGGTCAACTGCAATGGAAAGCCCTGAGCTCTCAAAAAGTGATGTCCTTATTGCACATGGGTGAACAAGGCAATCTACACATGCAGAGTTCCAGCAGTGCTGAAACTATTTGGAAAGCCATGAGGCAGTCATATCTCATGTCCAGTGTTTCCGGTCAGAAAAAAAAAACCTGTTAAAACCACCATCTGTCAAGATAGTCTGGAAAAATGCACTAAGTCCTAAAGGTCCACCCAGAAAATGATGACATCATGGAAGGATCATCCATCTCTCTGGTAATTTCCATATGACTGAAAGGACAATCTAACACATCTTGACCTCGGGATGAAAAACAGCTGCCTTGAATGAGAATTGCCAAGCCTGAGCAACACAGAGGTAATGGTGGCAGGCAGAAGAAAACACTCAGAAGATGTTACAGCCCTGGAGTAAACCTTGATAATACTTCTAATAGTGTTAACTGCTAAATCTTTTGCAGACATTCTATGCAATGTTCCTGCTCTTTTCTAGCTGGCTGACAGGCTCATCATTCTGGCTGATCATGACCTCACTTCAGTTATTCACATTTTTACTATTACACAGAACGACGCAAGTGCTTTGGCAAGAATTCTCCTATGCTTATAAAGCTACTATTAAAACAACATTCTGCAGTGCATTCAGCCAGCAGCACGGATTGTTGAAATGAGTACTCAAAAAGCGGAAGGTGTATCTGTAAAAAGGTAAGATTACAAGAGATTGTGGGACTATTCAGAATATGCCTCTATCCAGTAAGAAGCAGATAGTAGCACAGCTACCTGGCGCGTTCTCCAACTTGTTTGACACGAAATCATCATTTGGCATCATATTTGACAGCTCTTGAGCTTCCACACTGTTTGTTCACATCTGGCCTTTCTGACAATTCAGAAAGAACAGATATGATAACCTGCCTTTGAACATGCAGACATGCTGTATAGCTGTAGGAGACACTATGGACTATGAAGACACTGCTTTTCAGTTTTATAAAAACCTGTGAGTTCATGATTACAAGAGTTAGTTATGGTACTTACTGCAACCAAAAATACGGTACATTTGCACCCATAATGCAACCTCAGGTGCTTAGCCAGTAACACTTCTTTACTCAGTTTACTCAATCGTGAAACCTGGAGTCAAAAAGAAAATTACTCTCTCCCCCACCTCGCAAACCAAATCCTCCCTCTCAGTAGTACAATCTGGTTCTCGGGACCATCTAAGATTTTTTTTTAACAAATACTTTGCCAGAAAGTGTATACAGGACATTAACAATGCACTGCACATGCCTTATCTCTTGCCATAGCACAATACTGGCATGTGTTTTGATCTTTTATATAGGTTCTGAGTTTGCAATCCAGTGCTGGGAAACACTCTACTCTCTGAAGTGACATGTGGAACAGATGATCCAAGCAGTGTTTTAAGTTAGCTAATGATTATACAGCTCCCTTCAACTACTGGCATGGAAAGTAATGACCAGGCTTGTTCCTTTCCACCATCTATTCTGACAAGCTTCTGTATAACTCTGCCAACAGAAGGGGGACCTCTAAACACCGTTCCTTCATAGGCAGAAGAGAAAGATGCACGAACACCATAAGGGAGTGGTGGTGTGAAATGCTCAGTGCTAACCGATCCATAAGGTCATCTAGGAGTATGCAACAGATTTCACCAGGTTTGCCCCTCTGAAAGATTGCATAGCTTTTGTTGTGCATAATCATAGCAGGAAGAAATTAAACTATGTAAGCTGCTTTTGCTTATAAGAGACTGTTATCCCTGGAAGTTCTTTGAACCAGGCCCAGTTGATAACCTGTCTCTTTGGTTTTCAACTTTGCTTTCTTAAATTGCAGAAGATTACTTTTCTTATAATGCTATATATTACATGTTTACTCATCTGCATTGCTTCAACATTATTATTACAGACTAATCCCACTGGAGTTATGAAAATTCCCAATATCAGAACAACCTTGGGACTCCATTTCCAATCCAACAAGCACATCTGCACATGCTATTCCCTAACTAAAGCAAGGTGAGTCTCTATTCTCTGGTTAACACAAAGCTATGCTACTGTGTGGGTTAAAAATCAAACTTCTTCATGTATCACCTCACTCGTAACTCATTTCTTATGCCAATCAGCAAACTCCTAATTAGTTAGAACTCTCTGGAGTCTCTTCTTTCCTCTATGTACTCCCACATTGCTAATAATATTAACACAGCCAGCATCAGAAGGGAAGGCAAAGATGTTATTTCCAGATTTCTTATAATTTATGACTAAACTAGGAATTGAATTTACATGTCTTTTGCTTAGTGGTAAACTGAATACAGAACATGAGCTTAAGAAGCGTCTTCTTACTCCATAACAGTTCATGAAGTATCAAATACCAGAACATCGCTCCTGCAGTACAGCTCTGTAACATGAACCAAATGAATTATTCTAAAATGAAACCATGTAGAGATGGTTCCAAGTCTATAAAAAGCCCAAATCAATACCATTTTACACTTCAGTTGGAGAAATGCACTTGAGAACTTCTTCCCCTCCCACCATTAACAACTCCAGCAGCACTTAGCAAAACACAGCTCGCACTGGGTCCCTGCCTTTCCTTGGCCTGGGGGGGGTTTCATTACTGCCCCACGACTTACGTGCAGGGGTGATCCTGGACGCATGCCTGTCCATGCTGCACCAACTGCCCTACAGCTTTCTACCTACTTGTGGTATGGGACTCAGGAATCCTGTTGAATACTGCAGACGGGCTCAGCAAGGGGAGTATGTACTTGTACACGCACATACTTGTGCGCATATGGAAATATAAGGTGGAAATGAAAGGTTCTGCTCCAGAGAGCTTCATTTAGATCTCCAGTCCTGTAAGCTGGAGCATACACAGCAGCTGAACTCTAAAGAAAACATTACGCTGTTGTGTTCTCTTCATTCCTGGTCTGGATGCGCCTCTCAGGTGCACGGCTGCACTACCTTAACTGTATGTGCCTGACTTGCAGCAGGGTCAGCTGGTGTAATAAGACTATGATCTGCCCCGCAACTTAGAAGAATATAGGGACACTCAAGATAGCACAATAAAACTTCAAAGATACACAGGTGCTCAAACACAAAATGGTAAATCTTACTTAAGAGGATTAATAACTTGCAGGTAAGTACAATCCATGAAACACCATATCAAATTAATTTTTCTTCAAGGAAAACAGTATCATGATAAAGTTTCTAGAATTTTATACATGATCAGACTTCTTGTAATTTCCTACCTTTTGATGTATGCAAATGACATGTTTTAATGAATAAAAAGCATGGAAAATAAATTGACTCATGAGATTTCTGAACCTGAAATATATTCACTTCAAAAAGAAAATTAAATACCTGTCTACAGAACAGACTTTTTTTTCCCAGAACAACATTTGAAAGTTGAGAGAACTTTTAATAGAAAGTTTTATCATCTATTTCCTATATTCCTACAATTTTATATCTTAATTTGCATTATAAAGTAAAACTGAAAAACTGTTGAAAAACTATTGCTGTCAATTTATCACCTTTCAAGTATACCAAACACACATTTAAGAAAGGAAAAAATACTTAAAAAATTTCCACTGAAAATGGCAACTACATGAAGCAAAACCTCCATGACTTTTGCCAACATTTTTCAAAGTGCAAGTTTTCTTCATACTAAGAGAAATAAATACAGACTTTAATTTGAAACACTTAAAGAACCCTAACTGTTGGTTTGTACTGTCTCCATACCAGTTGTCCATACCTAAATTACTTCTTAAGCCACATGCATCATCTCATCTTTGAGTATATGGTCCTCAAAGTGAATCTAAAAATTTAATATTTTAAGTGTATTTTAATACAGTCCTTCATTCCAGGTATTGAGTGTCTTTTCCATTCCTTCTGTGAACATTTTTATTTAAAATCTAAAAAAAAGTCTACAGTCTACACAATCAGGTTAAGTGCCTGCATCTTCCTAGTGAATGAATTTGTTCTGTGCAGCTGGGACAGGGCATAAATGGAATTTAACCTAAAAGTAAAATAATACTTGTTGTTATTGATCATTTCCTACCAAAAGACATATATAATCAATAAGCAAGTAATTGGTAAGTCTGTTAAAAATACAGTCAATGACATCCTTGTATGGATTTTCCCTGCATGTCAGCAGAAATTCTGCAGAGATGATGTTTTGCTTTACATTCCAGTAGGCATCTCATGGCTTAATAAGAAATCACATAAAGATAAAGTCAATTCTAAAGAAACAGATAACAGTTTGTTATATTGTGGACATCAAATCTACTCAATGTTTCAAGTCCTGTGAGTAAGTGTATTTCTCTGAGTGTGACAAGAGGAATATCAAGAGATGATGAACATTCTATTCCTTGTTGCCCTTTTCATGACTGGCTGTCACTAAAATATCTATATTTTTATTAAAAACAAGGGAACAAAAACACATTGGTGAACAGAATCTGAAAATGTGAAGCTGACCTTAATCTACTCTATGTCATCTTCTTCAGCCTGTGGAGGGACAATCCCCAAACCAGTCCTGGTTCAGAACCTAACAACCCACAGCAGAAGACACACTGGCATAAGGTGCATCAGAGCGTATCTATGAGGCACAACATACTGCAGTTACCAACAAGACTGTAAATTTAAAACACCACCAATTCAGGTTGCCTTGGGTCAGTGGTCAGGTTAATCTGACTCAGTGGTCAGGTTAACATGGCACTTGACAGCTTGGATAAATGTCGTGAAGGTGGCATCTGGCACCATTGTCAGTGAAAGCAGGGAGATGGGTAAGGCTCAGGCATTTGCCACAAACTGCCTAGAATACTCTGTTTATACCAATAGCTATTTTGGTTGTGTATAGGACATCAAACAAACTTCTTTTTTCTTGTTCTTTTAGCTACAAAAGCATCTATGAGATGACTTTGCCATACAGAAATACTATGTAAAACACAAACATCTTACACTAGTACCTACAAACTGCAAAAACGCTGACTGTTGCCTGGCCTAGGCATGACATAGAAGAGCAAATAATGGTGTTTTATTATCAACCACAGGCCATGATATACGGGATGGGATCATGTAACTCACTGAAAACACCAGCCCTGCAGGACACAGCAGCACAGCTCACATCTGGGTTCGTTGATTTCCTGCCTAAAAACAGCTTAGCTCTTGTACTACTCGGTTTTGCACACATTTTTCATATTCTAGGCACAGAAACGGATACCTTGGCAACCAAATCTCACTAAATCAAAACTGAAGCACGCAACAGGGGTGGTCTTCAATTTAGCACCAAATATAAGCATTACATGTGAAACTCTGTTTATAACTGAAAGATTAGAAATTAATATAAATAGCCCAAACTCGAAATCAAACAGCCACCAACTTAAAGCCAGTAATAGACAAAAAATGCCTCTTTATTCTTAATGACAAGAACTTAATCCATTTCTTAGCAGGAGAGTATTGAAAGAAACACCTGATATATGACACAGTTATCAACGTGCACCACAGTAACTTCAGTAATTACATGTCAGGAGTGAAATGTTTAGCAGGACGGTACAAGTAAAACCCTTTCCAAAAAAATAACTGTTCTTTGTGAGTGTGACAAAGAAAAATCCACTAGCAGCTGTTGGAGAACTCCATTTCATTTTTTTTACAGTGACCAGAGTTAAACCATTATTACCTTCCAAAGGCTTAACATTTCCATCCCACAGCCTACAGTGCAGTTACAACAAACTGTCCCAGTGCTTCTCCAGCAGCAGCACAGCCACACTAGCAATTCAAGAGCCGACATCCTGCTTGTGTCTGAATCCAACCCTCACAAATCTGAGTAGTACAAAACACGTGCCAGAAAATGCAAAAATGGCATAGCAGGGTGTAATTTCTATTTTCACAGAGAAGCAGCTTCATACAGCAATGATAGGAATGAACTTTGTAGAGCAAACTTACAAGAGATGACATCCTCTGAGGATGCAAAAAAAGGCTGCTATGACCTTGGAGGGGAAAGTGGTCCATGGAAGCAGTTGTGTAAGAAGCAGAGAGGATTCTCCAGGCTAACTGCAGCAGATGTGCAGACTGAGGTGGGAGCTGGATAACCACACAGCTAGAAGCTTCTCCCAGTAAGATAAGTGCTGGTGAGGGAACAACAGGTTTTTTGGTCCTCTGCTTAGTCCTGCTCACAGAAGTTCCATAACGAAATACAGTTTTCAAATTTAGTTGTTTTTGTTTTTTTCGGTTTACTTTTGCACACAACTGGGGGGCCCAATAATGTCAGAGAACAACAAATCAAGAATATGTGTCAATACTCAAAATACTCCCAAACATTCCAATACTAGCTGCCTGAAATTGTTGATGATGTTACTGTGACAGATACAGTGCATCCAAAGAGATCAACTTCAGTTATTTCAATATGCATGACAGCATCTGATTCTTCTAAGAGCTAGGGCTATTAGGAATTTCTTGCAAGTGACCACTTCCAAATTCTTCTCTCTGTAGTTTCTTTTTTATCCCTACATCAAGGACTGAAAGTAACAGGCCATGCACAGTTAGAACAACAAGAAGCCCATCCCTCTCTACATTTTCTTGAGATGGATGGAATCAAGGTTTCTGGAGGAATAAAATGAACACAGCTAGTAAGGAGATAGGTGAAAACATTTTTTTCTTTCATTGCACCTAGTTTTGGACTGTGTGGGAGAGCCCAGAGGTGAGGATGGGCAAAATCACAGTCGCTGAGAATATGTTTAAAATTGCCATGCCATTTAGAAGGATTCTTATTTTTAAGGTATCTTTAGTCATTTTTTGATCATATCCTTCCTGTTTTCTTAATTTGTGTAGATGTCCATAAAGGTGGAACATAATACAATGCAGAACATCTACATAGAAGGAAATTGAAAATATACAAGCTTTATAATAGCCTGTTATAGGTAAAGAATCAAATTACAAGTTTGAATTATTGTAAGTATATTGAACAACAATCGAGATATTTTAATTAAAATGGATTTAGAAAGTAAGATATGTTCTAAATGTTAAAGACATTAGAATTATTATTCATAACCCAAACCTTGTCAGAGAAATTCAATCAGAGGAAAAATGATTAATAAAATTCTAAAATGTTAAAACATCTGGCTTCAGGAAATATGAATACTTTTATATATTACTTTATGAAGATGCATGTTTAGTGGAGTCACAACAACAAAACCTTTTTTTTTCATTACTATCTACAAAAAAAAGCTGTTTTTATCCCTGATGTGCAGCAGGGGTGGAATAAAGACGCAGTGTGAACTACAAACTTGCTCAATGATGTAGTCTAGTTAAAGCACATTTATTCCTTCAGCTAGCTGTGAAGTTCTAGTGTTTTCATTGATGTCTTTGTTTAGGAGAGGTATCTATACCATTTACTGATCGCTACCTGCATGCCTGAAGATTTGCAATCAACTTCCTTGCCTTTGGATAAGGACCTGTTGCGTCTTGAGGCACTTGTCAGGTTTCAGTAAGTTCAAGCATTTTCCTGTTTCCACATTATCTGTGGTGGCAATGAAACTCCTGAATATCTCTGGAGCCCAAAGTAGCTCACTAAACCGTCTAAGTGGAGCTTTCTGAAGCAACGACACTGGAGAATGGGGCAAAACGAGTGCAATGATGAATGACTCAGTGGTCTCAATCTTCACAACCTCTTCAACAAACATTACAGGGCTTTCCAGAGCTCAAACCTCTTTGCTTCCGCACAATGTCATTTTTTTTGCTTGGGTGGGGAATGGGTAGTAGAAGGTACTTTTGAGCCGAAGCTTACGCTCATAGTTATCTCAAGTTTATATCTCTCAGAGAAAAACAAGTGTCTCCTTTCCAAAATTTTGCTTCATGCTGTAAGCAACCAACTCTTAAGAATGGCTCGTGCCTCAGCAGCGCTGCCCTGAACATCTCCGTATGTCTCTGTTAAATGCTATTGATGAAGAAAGGATAGAGCTTTATGACAACTTTAGTCTTCTCTGGATTTCTGTCTGAACTGGCTGAAGGCATCAAGTAATCCTCCTCCCTTGCTAGTGGAAATCCTGCTGGGCAGAACATCACAGAGCTTTGACACTGATGTGGTATTTTGATTTATAAAATTTCTTCCCATAATTCTGAATGAATTTGCTTCCAATTTCCTCTCCACTTCCTTTATTGAGAAATTAGCACAAAGACAGCTCTTGCTAATTAGCATTTATTTGTACTGAGGTGACACTATTCACAAAAGCGTGGCCTGACTGTTTCAGTTTCTCCGCTTTGTGCAGTTACCAAAATGGAACAGGCAGGACTGATTACAGGATTGATTGCATTTGTGCATTTCAAGGCAGGAAGGAATCACTGAGAACAATTTGCTCCGTGATCTCTTGAGTGACATAAGCAAAGGAACATGTTATAGTGATATTTGCAGCTACAGATTACCTTCTGTAATGCTATCCAACATGCCTTTGAAAGCCTCATATGATGGAAAATTCACTATATGCGCATTTAATTTCTATCTGAATTAGGAGTAGACAAGTCTTCAGTTCCAAGATCTCATTATACTACCACCATTACATTTAGGATATCCCTGCAGATACAGAACTGTAACCTCTGATCAAATCACCACTTAATCTTTCATCCATTTTAGATTAAGAACTGCCTGAATTGCTTAGGTTTTTGCCATTTAAAACATGTTTTGCAGCTCCTTCCAATGTTTCAACATCCTGTGGCTACCAGGTAAGTTTTAGCAATAGTATCATTAGATTCCATTTCTTCATTTGAGCTGTCATTTGTTTTTACTAAATATACTTTGAGTTGCCTGTCATGGTCTACAGTTGCTACATAATTTAACATTTTAGTCAAGACAAAACAACAGTTTTCCTTTTTATGATGTGTAACTGAGATCATTAGTATCATAGCAAAACTGAAATAGTAAGGATCAGAAAAGAATACAGTAATGGTGTCATTCCTTTTTAGATAAACTATTCTGCAGACATTCACATAACGGTTGGTGAATTTTCAAATATATATTACAATGATTGAAATATGGAGGAATGGGTCAGTAGAACTTTTCCTAGGACTTGGATTAAGGAGCAAATATTTAAGTTTTTAGGGATGTGTCACGGTTTAACCCCAGGCAGTGACTAAACACTACACAGATGCTCAGTCACTCCTGTCCTCTCCCAGTGAGACAGAAAGGAGAATTGAAAAAAAAAAAGTACTAAAAGTCACGAGTTGAGATAAGAGCAGGTTAATAAATAAAATACAATATAATAATAATGATAAAATATAATAATAGTAATGAAAATGAATATAAGAAAAAATAAAAGAGGGAGAACTAAAACCCAAGAAAAGACAAGGGATGCACAGTGCAAGCGCTCACTACCCACTGACTGATGCCTGAGCAGTGATCCACCCTTCCCAGTCAACTCCCCCCCAGTTATATACTGAGCATGGCATTCTATGGTATGGAATATCCCTTTGGTCAGCTGTCCTGGCCATGCTCCCTCCAAGCTTTGTGTGCACATGTTCATTGGCAGAACACAGGAAACTGAAAAATCCTTAATTTAGGATAAGGGCTAATTAGCAACAACTAAAATAACAGAGTGTTAGCAGCATTAGTCGCCCACTGAATCCAAAACCAGCACTGTACTAGCTACTAGGAAGAAAATTACCTGCATCCCAGCCAAACCAGGACAGGGTTATATACCTCTTTGTAGAACACACGAAGTTGAATGATACACACACTCTGTCTTTCTACTTGGTAGTGCTGAAGGAGATTTGGCATGACAAAAAGGTTTATCCAAGCCTCTGTGTGAAATATTCTAAAATCCTTGGAAAAATGAGAAATTAATGAAAAAAAAGCGGAAAATGAGAGTGAATACTCCCTACAGATTTTGCCTTTTGTCCTTTGTGCTCAGGGATCACAGATATCATGATGGTTTGCTTACTCTCTACCTTTGTGGAAAACCATAACCCAGATATACCCACTTCTGCGAGATGGTAGTTCAAGAATAGGCTGAAGGAATGCATAAAATCATAGCTATGAATGTTTTCAAAAGCCATCTGATAATGACTCATTCTTTTTCTATACTTTACTGATACAAAGCTCAAGTTACAAGGAAGGCTTAGGGGTAAACTTAGGGGTAAAAATATCTGACAAATAGGATGCACTGCATTTTTTTATTAGGTGTTTACAGAAGAAAAAAATGCCTGTGACAAAATGACTGTTAACTTACTCAACATTCAGGATGAAAAAAATAATAGCTAAAGTCAAAGGAAAAGCAGGGTTAAAGAAATAAGCTACCGGCTTATATTAAAATTTGCCACATCACAGGAATAGTGATGATTTTAACTGTTAGTAAGCATTTAGAAACCACAAGGATTCACTGTATCTGTACAAGAAGTTTG
>VWZK01008982.1:426212-533457 GCA_013396935.1 Baryphthengus martii | reverse complement strand
GAGGGGGGGGGGGGGGTAGAAAAAAAAAAAGAAAAAAGAGAAAAGGAATAATTTAGGCATTTCTTGACTGCTAGCTTGCACTCTGTAACTCTCTAATCAATCTCTGTACTTATTCCCTAAGGTTTAATGTATGCGTAATGAACTAATGGCAAAGAGGAATGAAGACAGATGCATTTCTTTGCATGAACTAACTTACTAGACAATCAAGCTAGCTGAACAAATCACTGCAGTGGAATAGCAACATGCACAGCTGCAAGAATGTACCTATACGATTTCGTTTTGTCATCTAAATTGCCAGCATATGCTACAGAATAAACACAGAAACTGAAATGACATCGTATTAGCACCTAGTAATATTGCACGTATTAGCCTGTGAGACAACAGGCACATTTTACACCTTGAGGTCACTTCAAGAAGCAGTATGCAGATCTCAGCAAAAACCTGAATGTGCCATCAATGTAAGAAGCTTATATCATCCTGGAGCAATTACATTATTACGTGCCACAGGAAAAAAAAAAAAAAAAAAAAAAAAAAAAAAAAGACTTTCATCTGTCAAACTCCAAACTGTGATGTGCATTTTACAGGAAAGCTTTTTGGCTTTTCTTTCAACATTTCCTCTTATCCTCCAGAAACTTTAGGGGAAAAGGAACAAGGATGATTACACCTCCTTGCCTCTTCAAACTTATCAAGACCTGCTAGCTATGTATTCTGCTTCACATCTACTTCAAACACACATCTTGCTCCTTTTGTCTACTGCAAGGGCTTTCTCTCCTTTCAGTAGCCAGGAGGTTAAGACAGAGACAGACAAGTGTCTCCAGAACTGAAGAAATAGCTAAAATCTTCAGATGGACTGAAACAGATACAGATTCAGACAAACAGTACTACCTGGAGGCTTTAACGATATCTTTCATTCCAAGCAAAATGCAACGCACAGAATCTCAACAAGGATGTAAATAAGGAAAATTGCTAACACAACTCAAAGTATGTCTACTGAAAATACTTATTTTAAAGTAAGACTGTGTGAAAAAGAGCTATCACGTTAATGAAGGCTGCTCTTAAACAGAAGGAAACTGCGGGCTTGTGAGCACTTCTGGATGTTGACTCCATGAAAACAACTCACAAGATCTGACTCCTGTTTCTCTCCTCTGCTCTTAAAGGATGTACTGCAAAGGGGTTTTTTTAGGGAAATATTTAAATTCCTTAGGTGATTTTGTAAACTTAAAATCATTTAGGAATTTACCAAGCTCCTCTCAATACAGAGGCCTTAGCACAGAAATACTCTTATCATTGTTTACTGTAAAATTTACTAACAAAAACCAGAGATAAAGCTTTGGGAAAATTGCATTTTTACATTTCATGCGGTTCCAGTTTGGTATAAAACTTCTGAAAGTTACACAAATAAGTGCATTCTGAAACTTTTTTTCTTCTCCATATATACCAACAAGTGGTGTTTTTGAAATGAAATAAAATTCTGCTCCCTGAGACCTTTATCTTTTTGTTTCACTGCTTATACCAGGCTGCTGCCAGCTGTGTGCCATGTCACATGCCCAGAAGCCTGGAAAGGCTGGGGACCCCATGCCCAAGCAGTTCACGCGCAGTTCAGTTTTTCTTCATCACTGGATTTATGAACTATCCCAGGTTTAGTAAATTGACATTTTTCACCTGAAGTCTGCACCACCGGGAAAAATTCCATCTAGATCAGGCACTGAGCATCTGCAATTGCCATTCATTTCACCTGAAAAGCCCAGTGTTCAAATCACTACATTGTTAAATTGCTTTGAAAAATTGTAATAGCCTTACTCACATGACTAAAACAATCACAATGGCATAAATCATACATTGCTTGCCTGTCCCACGTATGATATTAAAGGTGTCAACCTAAACTAATTGGATTCCTTAACTTCCATTTTCAGTCACTTAAATGCAGAAAAGCACCAAAATTTAGACTTCAGAAATACAAAAATCTCCTTTGTTTTCCTACGTCAGATTAACACCTTGACAGTAACAACAAACCATACAATTTGCCTCTTTTTAACCCATTAGTTCCTGGCAAATAAGCTGACTAGAGATGTAACTGCAGGCTCAAGCTGCTATATCTTCTGAAATCTCTGAGGATGTCAGTCCAGACCTTAACTTGTATCAGATACTCAGATTTAACAGCTTGGTTTTTTTCCACCTTACAGTCTATCCTAAAGTTTGGGCATGCATATAAAGGATACCGCATGCCAAACATGCAGGTATGTTCAGCATTACTGACATTTTAATAACATCACTTACCTTAACACTGTTCATGGGTGTCTATCACACCAGTTTGAATGCACCTTACGGAGCTAAGATTTACACCCACAAAGAAAATCTGGCATGATAGGATCTACTGTTACTCATAAGTATGCAACAACCAGCTCATTAAAAATGGTCACAAAGATTAGCATCATCTATGGGCACAATTTGGGATTTCCTAAGGAGAGCAGGAGAGGCTGCTGATGGTATCTAATACGGAACAGAGCTATTCCTCTAAACTGGAGAATCTTGAAGAATCACTAACGGTAAATGTTTCCAGACAGGATCTATATCAATTCCTGGAATTTAACTTATTCTAAAGGTTACCCCCACCAACATTTTTTTGACTGGTAATAGACAGGAAAGGTGTTCCTGCTTCAACAAAATTATCCAATAAACACATTTATTCTATTTTTTTCCTGGTATTTGTAAAACATGGTCAACTATAGTATGGATTTTTCTTCCAAGTCCACTCTGCATAAATATCTTGCAGTTTCCAACTCTGCTAAGGGCAGATGACATTAAAAAAAACGTCCGCAGTGTGTAGATATAATGTCAAATCATGCCAACAGAGATGAAGTCATAATGGGGGGAAAAAGGAAGTGGAAAAAATTTAGATCAATTTGTCACACTTCTTTGCTCATGTCACTTTGCCAACCCTGAAGCTTTGCTCATTTAGAAACACTGTAAAATTCATACCTCCAACCAACCCATCTTCATCAGCAATATTTTCCAGGAAATATTTAGTTTACACATCTTACAGAAAGCCTGTATGAAAAAGTCTTTGCTTGTATTTTTGTTCCCTTCTTGGCTTAGCAAAGTCCAGAGCAGGTGACCTTCAGGCCATAGCAGGTCTGCACATTCATCATGTTTTTCCCCAGTGAAGACCCAGAACTTACGATGGAGATAGAGATACCAACATAACGTTAGCTGCTACCACCCAATAAGAATATTTAGTATGGTTTTGAGTTCACAACATTCAATTTTAAATCATACATGCATTAGAAAAACACAAGATATCTTGCCCTGATATGTTCTGATCCCCATGTATTGACTACTGTCAATGACACTTTTTTAGTGTAGCGGATATATTAAAATGTGCATTGGATCAGCATATAAAATGTTCTAGATTCTACTCCCAACTTTTTACATAGAGAAAATTGAGACTATGAAATCTACCCACAACTTGTCAAAACTGCTGAGACTCAACACCCTTGACTCATACCAGGAAAAGCACATCTCACCATACATTATAATCATGTCCAGCTACCATCCTAGATGTCTAGCACTTAATCTAGACTGACTGACTTAAACAGGTTGCCTATTGTTTTCTGTGGTATGGGATTAAGTAAGTCAAGCTCCATGACTTTTATTATGTTCCCATCCACTATACGCTCTCCATTGCACCATTACCTTTTGTTAGTGGCCAAGGAATAAAGCTCTTGGATTTTTATGGTCTCATTAGAGTCAGGTACCATAATTATCATAAAACTGCAGAAATTCCTTACTAGGCATTTGGTTTCATAGCTACAACTTCATTATGACTTTCAAAGACACTTGCTAAATTTTAAATTCCAGAACTAATGACATATCTTTTAGCCAGAATTCAACCTGAAAATGTTTTGGAATAGCATGTGTTTTTACTCCCCTGTGATTACATTCCATGTAAGCTAGTTAAAAATTGTTACTAATTTTAATTGCAGTGCAGCATGAACTTTTCTTGACAGATTTGGTCTATTTTGCTGCAGTCCTGGACTAATGGCACAGATGAGGGTAAGCTCTCTGTGATAAAAGCTTGACTGCTAACCTGCCAATGCCAACCTGATGAGCTTCTGGTAGCTGCTGAGAACTGAGAACGCCAGTTGCTGAAGAGCTGCTCTTTGCGTTTCAGACTGAGGTGCCTACACTAGCTTCCTAATAGCGCCAGTGGTTGATCAAGCCAAAAATAAACTTGCTCTAACCCTAACCCAGACATTGCTCCATGACAAGTGCATCCACACATACGGACCTGATTTTATTTTTTCCTCTCTCATTTACTCACAGTGTCTCAGCTGTTAAACCCAGCCACGCAGATGTGCTTATTTCAAGAGTTATCATTCAGCAAGCCAGTGCTCTAATCAACCAAAAAAACCCAAATAAATAATGAAAGCCTGAAGTCCACAGATAGCCAGTGCTGAAGTGTGAAGTATTTCTCTGGTGCCACAACAGAGACCAGCTCCAGTGTGGCAAGTCTGCACTGGGGAGAGGTAGCCACAAAAAAAAAGGGTCAGCAAGGGCTCTTTTGGGCTCTTTCTCGGCTTTTGGAAGGGCTATTAGAAGCCGAGAGAGCAGCTTGTCTGTGCTGTGGGCCAGAGCTTGTGGGTGGGCTGCTGAGGTGGTGTGGGTGGAGGCAGCACCACCAACAGCCACCCCTAGTCCCATCAAACACTGCCCTGGGGAGGAGAGCGGCGACCAGAGCGGGCAAACAGGGCACGGGCCAGCAGTTCGCACGGAAGGGTGCAACAAGGGAAGTGCGCTGAAGCTCTGTGGCAGCAGCTGATTAGCTGCAGGGGGGGCACTGAAATCCGCTTGTAGGCCCATAGCTGAGGGTAGGACCTCCAGCAACATGGTGGGTGCTTGCCTCAGGACTAAAACCACTGCTCCTTCAGAGAAAGCCCCAGTGATGTCTGGTGGATCCACCCAGACAGAACTGGTAATGAAGGAGACTTCAATACAGGCAGTAGGCTGTAGGGATTGCTCAAACCCTACACCTGGTGAAAAGGCCAGTTTCCTGCACAAGTTGTGCACAGGCTGATAACCTGTTACATCAGATGGCAGAGCTACAAGAAACAGCTGAAAGATTGTGCAATATTGGTAGAGATAGGTAGTTGGTGTTTGCAACATCCTGAGTTGCACTATTCTGGTCTGCTCCGCTCCCCGAGTATTGCCCATGATATTTTAGAGGTTGGGGGTCTAACAGACAGCGGAAACCACCACCTTTTGCTCAGACATTATGTGAAGAGCAAAGCTGGTGTGGAAAAGTTGGGAGCCAAGAAAAAAACCCACTAAGATGGAGTTGTGTGGAAACTCAGTTTTTGGACTCTGTTTCTCCTGTCCCATAACAAGAGAGAGCCTTTCCACTTGGACCGCTGCTTTGGCTGGAGGAAACATGACCTTCTCCCCAGAACAGCACTAGCACCTGGAGACCTGCAGGAAGACTGACTGTGGATGGCACCGTTATGGACACAAAGCATCCCAGGACACATTTACACATACTTGTGACTTGCAGATGGAAAAGAGAAGGAGTAAGCTGTTTGCTCAAGGCTTTCAGAAACTTGCTCAGTGAAATTGCTTGATGAAAACATGACATAAACCTTTGTTGTTGGGAATGCATTTGGGTGCCAACACACCACCTTATCCATTAATCCCACTACTTCAATGTCGTGTCTCAGGGAGTGACAGACAGTGTATTTTGAGACAACAGAGATGCTGGATAATAAGAAATTACTTAATTGACTGCATTTCTTAAGAAAAACAGAACATAGGGAAATCTGACCATGTTCTTCTATCTTATACTAAGATAGGGACTCTGTTTCATGCTCTGTCACAGTCCTTCAGCCTAATCTTCTGCAATGATCTGGAGCATCTATTTGTGTGCTGAACTCAGGCCACGCAAAGCTGAGAAATCAGCAGGTGATTTATAGCACCAAAGTTAGGCACCAAGGTGTCTTATGTAGTCAGAAAGGGCTCCTCTTCTTACCCATGGCTCTTGCCTTCTTTACTGCTGACTGTCCCAAGCTAAACTGGGGGAAGCATGGAAGCTTTCTCCTCCTCAGAAATGGAACAGCTGCAGTTAAGGATGTGGCAAACGGAGCTGTGACCCTCTTCTGTTGAAAAAGGCAATGGAGCATAGGTTTGCTGTATGGCAAACAACTGTTCGGTTAAGATACATAAAGCAGGCTCCCACAGTCCATCGTTTTGACTGCAAAGTGACGTTTTGGTTTTTCTAGTGCAAAGCCACAACTCATGCATGGTCTTCTACCTGCTGTTTGCCAAAGAGCTGGGGAGGCAACCTAGCGAAAAACGAAATCAGAACACCAAATATTTTTAAACTCTTCTGTGTATCCTATACAACAGCCTATGGTATTAGCTTAAATATGGGATCAGCATTTCTATGTTTAAGATGGATTAGCATGGATTTTTACAATCTGTTTTTCCTGCCCTTAGATTTGCTTGAGTAAGACGTCTCTAAACAGGTGTATGTGCGCGCGTGCATATTCTTGCGGTATCAAGATCTCAGATCATAATGTTAAAAACACCAGGTCACAATGAGTGCGGTAAAACAATTTACAATAAAATCTGATTCTTGTTGTCATTCAGTATTGGGTTGTAAAATTCGTTGTGCTATATCATACCTTGTTCAGCCAGTCTTTACATTTGTGCTTTTGGTCAGAAATAGTGGCAAAATTCTGACTGAAGACTGAGACTAGACTAATTTCCTTCACAAGAAGCAGTAAAAGAAAGATTCAGCAAAACAGTTTCTTGACTTTGAAATTCAAGAGCCATGAAACTATTTTTTGGGGGGGCAGGGGTATCAGGCAGCAGGTGGGAGGGAATTAGGCAGATAGGTGGTTTCATAAGCATGTTCCTCTTGAGGACACCACTGTGAATGACGCACCTTGGATGCTGGTAATCCACACAACAAGGACTCCCATTGAGTCTCCACCTTCCACAATTACAACCACAAACAGGTAGGAGATTTTAACAACCACAGACACAGGAAGTAACTGTAAAAGCAGCACACAGGAAACACTGCGAAAAGAAATGACTAGGACTCGTAACAAAGGACTTTCTGTTAGAGGACACTGAGGCACCCATCTGCCCATCCAACAGTGTCACGAGAGGTCTGCTGCCTCCCAGGAGCTAAGATCAGAGACACTACTGAAAGAGTACCACAACTGATCAAAACCACAGACTACTATCCCCTGTTACTCTTTCACATGGACATGAATGACACAGCAAACCAGAATTTGAGCAGAATCAAGGAGGACTATAAAGCCGTAGAGGTACTGGTAAAAAAATCTGGCGCACAAGTTATCTTTTCCTCAGTCTTACCAGTTGAAGGAAAGGAGGTAACTAGAAAAAGAATCATAGAATTATGAAGGTTGGAAAAGACCTCTAAGATCAAGTCCAACCATCTACCCAACATGACCATGATCACTAAACCATGTCCTGAAGTGCCATGTCTACATGTTTTTTGAACACCTCCAGGGATGTTGTTGTGGAAGTAGTAAAGAAAAAAACAGGATCACAACCATGGACTTCAGAAGAGCTAAGTTGAGTCTCTTCAAAGATCTACTCAGTGGAATACCATGGGTCAGGACTCTAGGAGGTAGAGGTGTCCGTGAGAGCTGGTCAATATTCAAACACTATTTCCTCCAAGCTCAAGATCAGTGCATCCCTCTGAGTAAGTAATCAAGTAGAGGAGGCAGAAGACCTGGATGGATGAATATGAGTCGTTTTAAAAAAAAAAAAAAAGTCAAAGGAAGAAGGGCATTTACAGAATGTGGAAAACATGACTGGCCACTTGGGAGGAATACAGGAATGTTGTCAGAGAATGCAGGGATGCAATGTGGAAAGGTAAGGCCCATTTGGAATTGAATCTAGCAAGGGGCATTGAAGACAACATGAAGGGTTTTTTTCAGTATATCAATAGATAAAGAAAGATTAAAGAAAATGTGGGCTCACTGATGAATGAGGTAGGTGCCCCAGTGGTGGAAGACGTGGAGAAGGTGGAGTTATTGAACGCGCTCTTTGCTTCAGTTTTCACTGCTAAAGCCAGATCTCTTGAATCCCTGATACTGGAGGTGAGAGAAAAGATCTGGAGAAAGGAAAAATTTCCCTTAGTACAGGAGGACCAGGTTAGAGACCACTTAGCCAAACTGAACATCCATAAATCCATGGGTGCCAAAGTGAGGCACCCACGAGTGCTGAGAGACCTGGCAGATGTTATTGCTATGCCACACTCTATCATCTCTGAAAGGTCATAGAGAACAGGAGAAGTGCCTGAGGACTGGAAGAAGGCAAACGTCACTCCAGTCTTTCAAAAAGGACTAGAAGAATGACTCGGGAAACTACAGACTGGTTAGTCTCACCTCCATTCCTGGAAAGGTGAAGGAACAAATTTTTCTGGGTATTATCTCAAAACATGTGAAAGAAAAGAAAGCTATTGGAGAGATTAGCATTGATTTACCAAGGCGAAATCATGCTTGACCAAACTGATAGCCTTCTATGATGTTATAACTGGATGGTTAGATGATGGGAGAGCAGTGAATGTCATCTACCTTGACTTCAGCATAGCTTTTGACACTGTCTCTCATAAAATCCTCATTAGGAAACTCAGGAAGTGTGGGTTAGATGACTGGATAATGCGGCGGATTGAGAGCTGGCTGAATGACAAAATTCAGAGGGCCATGATCAATGCTGCAGGGTTGAATTGAAGGCCTGTAGCCAGTGGTGTTCCCCAGGGGTCAGTACTAGGTCCAGTCTTATTTAACCTATTCATCAATGATGCAGGCGGGGGGACTGAGTGTATCCTCAGTAAGTTTGCTGATGATACAAAACTGAGAGGAGTGGCAGACACCCAAGAGGGCTGTGCTGCTGTTCAGAGTGACGTGGACAGGCTGGAGTGTTGGGTAGAGAGGAACTTAATGAGGTTTACCAATGGCAAATGTAAGGTCCTGCACCTTGGTAGGAACAACCCTATGCATCAATATAGGTTAGAAGTAGACCTGCTGGCAAGCAGCCTCGAGGAGAAGGATCTTGGAGTTCTGGTAGACGATAAGTTAACCATGAGCCAGCAATGTGCCCTTGTCGCCCAGAAGGCCAATGGTATCTTAGGGTGCAATAAGAAGAGCACAGACAGCAGGTCAAGGGAGGTCATCCTCCCCCTCTATTCTGCCCTGGTGTGGCCATATCTGGAATACTGTGTCCAGTTCTGGGCTTCCCAGTTCAAGAGACAGGGAACTACTGGAGAGAGTCCAGAGGAGGGCAACAAAGGTGACTGGGAGACTGGAGCACCTTTCATATGAGGAAAGGTTGAGAGAGCTGGGAGTACTTAGCATGGAGAAGAGAAGACTGAAAGGAGACCTTAGCAATGTCTATACATATCTAAAGGGTGGATGCAAGGCAGATGGAGCCAGACTCTTTCAGTGGTGCCCCGTGACAGGACAAGGGGCAATGGGCACAAGCTGTAAGACAGGAAAAACTTCTTTACTGTGAAGGTCACAATGCACTGGAACAGGCTGCCCAGAGGGGCTGTAGAGTGTCTTTCTCTGAAGACTTTCAAAACCTACCTGTATGCAATCCTGTGTAATGTGCTCTAGGCCATCCTACTTTAGCAAGGGGGTTGGCCTAGATGTTCTTTCTCCAGAGGTCCTTTCCAACTCCAATGATTCTGTGATATCTTATACGACCTCTATCAGTTTCTACTTCTCACTTTTGTTTAAAGAAGCAGTATTTTGGGGATCAATATTCACACTGTGTTACCAGATATGATCACTCATGGTTTGTCAGTGATATCTGTAATTCAGTTGCAGCCTGTGTCCCTCATTTTTCCATGACACTGGGTTTTCACTACCACAAAGGTCAATCCTCATTTTCTGTATCATTTAGCTGACAAGTATTCAGGGTCACAGTGTCATCTAATAGTAGAAAAAGGTCTTGGCAGGATCTTGTCTCAGAGTTAACTATTAAGCTGGGCTTGTTTTGCTTCACTGATAAAAACAATTAGCATTGAAGACAGGTACTTGTTCCTGCTTGGATTGATATTCATAGTGTCCTTCCACCAAGGTTTTCTGAGAGTAAGAGTATTGAAATCTCTTGATTTTGCCCTTGTTGCTGTTTTACCCTATTAAAACACTCCTTGCTTTATTTTCTGTACTCTTTTCAGTTTGTAAGTAAGTGAAACTTTACTAAAGAGTCTTCCTTTTGTGTTACTCGCACAACATTAGTAGATTCCCAAGACCATGCAGATATAAAGTGAGAATGATATCTGCAATTTGGACGAGTCATTCTACTTGCCTGTATATGGCCTACAAAGCTAATAAAGTCTCCCACTCTATTAACATAAGAGGAATGAATGGATGTATGCATCTATATATAAAAGCCAAACAGGTGCCCAGTAAATTAACTATGCACATGAAAAAACGTGGACATAAAAGGATATGGGAATATTGACAGGTGATCAAAACTCTTACTGGCCAGAATAATTAATGCAAACCATTAATATACAAACAAGACAGTTTTACACAGTGATACTTAGTAGACTTTTGTATTTAGTGAAGTAGTGACAATCACTTGGAAGCTTTATCTCATTCTTATGACAAGATTCAATGAGATTATTACTAACAAAAAAGAGGGCAGGAGAGTCAGAAAAGAGCTTTCAGAATAGGTCAAGAAACATGCCTGGGAGCAAAAGACTCCAGAAGCACAATTTGTTTACTTTTAAAAAGTGAGGATTAAACAGTGATTTCCTAGTGAAGAATCTATAAAGGATGAAGTGAATTCTAATGAAAAACAACTCTATCACAAATGAGATGAAGCTGAACCACACATATTCAAGCTAGAAATAAAAGCAGTGAGGTTAATTAACCACAAAAAGCTGTAATAGATTTTGTATCACCAGCAATCTTAAATAGATGGAATGTCCCTCTAAAATATAATTCAAATACAATATGAAATATAAGTAAATTCAGGGAAGTGTTATGTTTAGTTTAGATGGTCACCAAGGTATCTTCTGGCTCACAAATTCCACATAAATTCACAATAAATAGAGTAAAACCTGACAGGATGAGCTTTTTGTTCTTAACACAAATAAAAAACTAGTTTGTAATGATGCTATAATTAACTTGTGGTCTTACAGCTCCTACACAAAACAGACATGCCTAACTCCTTTATTCTACACTGTGAGCCATGAATACATACATGTCTCTGCCCCATACACCAGGGATGTGATGAGGAAGACACATAAGCACCAAAATTGCTTTCCCTATTTTGAATCTAAGCAGCATGAAAATCCTATTAAACAAACAAGCAAAGAAATAACCCTTTCTCCATCCACATGAAACACTTTAAACCCCTTCATATTGGTAAAATCTATATCAAGTTTTTAACAAAAAACACACCCCAAACACATTAGATTTTGGTGTAAAAGCCAAGGTTTACAGTGACAGCTTGTAGCTTTGACACACTGATCTAGTTGAAGAGAAGAGGCGAGCTATTATCCAGATCTGGGGTAGCATATTTTGGTGTAACAGTGCTGTTATCTTGGTAGAACTATATTAGTTTCTTACTGTCTCCATGTCCTGAATTTATAATTACTGCAGAAACAGAATGGGAAATTATGAAAAAAAAAAATAATAAAACAACAAAACAAACAAACAAACTAAACCCCACATACAAAAAAAAGAAAAACCAACAGATGGAAAAAATGTATGAATTCCTTTAAAGAGGTATTGGAAAATACATTAGGAACATCATTTAAAAGATCAAGTTTATCTATAACTGCAAAAAGACCAAGCAGGCAAATGTTAAAAAATTATCCTCAATTTTTCATCTTAGCAAATTACTCAGACCTTAAAGGAACATGCCTAGGTTTCTTTTCCTACTCATACACTTCTGTCTACAGCATTGTGGGACATCAGACTTTTGAAAGACAGCAATGACCTGCTGGGTCAGACTAACATTTTGTCTAGTCCTGCTCCATCTTGGAAAGCAATAAAAGGAGGTTTTGTCTTGACAAAGTAGGAGCCTGCATACTTTGTCCAGTCCAGTCCTGCCACAGTTCTCCAACATTCAGCACTATCACATTTGAGGGTACAATGCTCCTCAATCTTTGTAGTTTTTACATATGAATTTCTTGACAGTTAATTTGTTGAATCCCTTCTGAATCCACTGACTCCATCTGCATCCATGGGCTTACTGCTTACTCTTCCTCTCTAATGATACTGGATCCAGGAGGATGCAGAAATCAGGTTCTCTGTTGAATGGACATTTTTTTCTCCAATTCTGGACTGGTAATAGTATAGATAAGAATGTCTAAATAGATTTCCATCCAAGAAAAAAAAAAGGTACTGCCTGAAATATTTTATACATTTCCTCACTTCTGAACAGGCTGAGAACCTGAGCATCCTCATGGATCTTCTTGTCATGCAATTTCCCTTTTTCTGAAGACACCTCCTTTCCTCCCCCATGAAAATCCAACCATGCTATCCAGTGGAAATGCAGTGGTTTTCAAGAGGTCAATATAGAGCTTTATCTTCTCAGTTACCTCAAACAACAAAGAACTGCTGATAGCTGTAATGGGCTGTTCTATACCACAAGGGACAGTCGAAGTCCAGTTTCACAAAGAAGAGTTCTACAGCTTCTCGTGGACAGTAGAGATTACAGGGATTGATGAGTCTTGTGTTCAGCCAGAAACAACTGTGATGAGTTATACAATCACAGCGTTACAGATCTCCCTGTGCTTGTCACCTCTTGTCGATGACCTTTAGCAAGCATATGGCTTTCTTCCCTCTTTCCAAACTCATCCAGCCTGCTCCAATTCTCTTGCAGAGACTAGATCTCCGTATCTCTCAAATCTACTCCTGACCACCTTTGTTTGTCTTTTCTTAGTTTCTCTCTCCTCACAAGGCCTCTTGCAGCCTACTTCCTCTTCTAACTAGTCTTTAAAAGAGAATAAATCTTTCAGCAGACATCACCAACTCTTTCATTAAAATGAATGAAACCAGCCATCACAAGGGCGTTTTCCCTTTGTGGAGTTCAGAGAGCATGTCAAAACTGCGCAGGAAAACAACTAAGAGATGAGACTCCTAACTCGAGGAGACACACTGGTGCTTCCCAGCCTATTTTCAGGTCCTAGGCTTCATAGAGAAATCCTGTGGTATCACAATGACAGCAAGGCATGTGCTAGGGACTTGTGCTTCAAACTAACAAATGACCAACGGAGTACATAGACACACATACACTGCAAGCATATTTGCTGAATACACATCAATTCCCTCAAAACTGCAATCTCAGCCCTAAAATATGTGTGTGTAAGGGCTAAATAGCTGAGAGTTTTTAAATGATGTTATAGATACTAGATGGGGGTTTCATTCTCACCACACTACATACAGCTAAACTGATTTTGCTGGGAAAAAAATGCAGCTGAAATAATTTAATAGGTTTTATTTTGAAGGGCTTACGTTTGGTAAAATTATATGCAACTAAATCCAAATATCCATAAATGAAGGTGCTTGATATCATCAGCAACAAATCCTGCTATAGGTTGTGCCCATAATAAACTTCTATATAGAAGTGAAAATAGGTTAAAGATATTTAACTTTTCAGACCTCATACCAGTTGGATATTTGAAAAAATGCTTGTTCCTCATGTATAGCATTGCCTTTAATGCATTTTCTTCCTCATTTGTGGTGAAAGGAACAAAATTAGATTTTCTCTATTTTAATCCTTTTTAGTATTGAAAAGCCCTAGCATGGTAGCAGATGTATAAAGAAAATGTAAAAATAAATCATCAGCAATCTCATGTAGGTAAGAACTCAGTGGGGTTTTTTTTCATTTTCTATGAGAGCTACGCTTTTTTGGGGTTTATCAGTGTATGAAATGTTTACAGAAATGCCATATATTAAATCATTCCAATGAAGTTACTTTGGTGGAAAGCAGTAAGGATAAGGAAGAAACAGTACTTCTTTCAGTATTAAATACATGAAAGCAAATTCAAGAATTTCCAGTGTTGATGAGAAACAAAAGACATGCAGCTCTGCAGATGCTTCACAGATCATTTGATAAACCTCCAGCAGGTTAAACAAACACAGAGGGAAGACTGCAAATAATACAGCAACTGCAGCTTCTCATCAAACATGAAAACCAGCAAATGACTTTGCAGATACAATAAACACCTCAAGTGCAGAAAAGCTTACTAGCCTGTGATCTGCATTTCACAGGTCAAAACACTTGCTTCTGCTAGGAAATCACCCAAGACAGTTACCATAATAACTGTGACTACAGAGGTTATTGCTAATGGATTTCTAAATGCTAAAAATCTGTTCAGTGGCAAATCTGAGCATTCTGTACTGATTTTTAAAATCACACAGTGTAAGTAAGTGTCTATGAGACAAAGGCAAATTGAGGGAAAAAAAAGGGCTTTTGTAGATGCATACTTTGACTTCCTAACTCAGGCTTTAGAAAGATATATATATATATACACACATATTATTTTCAGATTTTAACGCTGCAATTAATTCTTTTTTTCCCCACAGTGAGAACTATGAAAAAGTAAAGGGGTGATTTTGTGTCAGGTTTCCTCAGGCAAATCACTCTCTTAGTCTGCAAAACCAGTTAGCCAGTGAAGACTATTTAATATTTTTGTATGGAATGAAGGATTAGGGCAAGACAGTACAGCATTCATGATATCAGAGTGCTTACGAAACCTGAGGGAAGCTGAAGCCAAAAGCAAGGCAGGTTTCTTTTGATGAGGCTGGAAAAGGTGACTGGGGTCTGCACAAGTCAAGCAATGCTGCTTGAGAAGGTGGCTGCCCTGTAGCAAATGATGCAAAGGGGACTGCTGGAGTTAGCAATGCTCTGTCAAATAATAATAGGCTCGTTTACATCTTCTGCAGTTTTACTTGACACAGGACTCTGAAGAAACTGGACCAAGTTAACGGCAAGGATGAGAACAGCTCATTTTGAGCACCTGATGTCTTGCCAATGCGATATTTATTCCAGAAGAAAACGAAATTGGCTCCGGAGGTATGTTTGCACATAGGTAAACATCTACCCACCAGGGATGGATCATCTCTGTCACATTTGTCAGTCACTGTGAATCTGGTTCAGACGTTAACAGCTGAGCTACAGGAGAATAACCTGAGAGCTGTCTTCCCTCCTAAGCAGTGTCACTTAATGAAACCTTTATCCTTGGATTACATCAGGCGGCTTTATTTATTTATTTACTTTTAATCCATGTGTATTTTTTCAATTCCTCCTATCTCTCCGTATTACTTTCTACATTTCCCCCTTATTTTTGAGATTATCTTGTAAAAGAAAAATAATGCACTCTATCTATTCTAGTATTACACTATGCTGTACAGATCTTTTTCTTATGTAAACTGTAGCACAGCACACGGAAATGTTAAATTCAGCTAATACGATTTTATACTGTCAAATCAAGCACATCATAACTGCATCACGTGTTCTGTCTCTAACTGTAATCTATACTGGGTCCTGGAATTACATATACATATTTTAAGTCTCAATTATTTTTTTATTTCTTCACAACCTTCGTCTATCTTCTTATTGCAATATATTTTTGTTTTCGGGATTAAACAGACATTTCTATATGTTACAAATGCCCCTAAATCACAGTGAAGAAAGTAGAGTGATTTTCAAAATTCTTCAGCTTTCAGCTGACCTATATTCGAGTTCATTAGTTGTGGGCAGTAGACAAACCCCTCAGGAAAGTCATACTTAGCGTGGTCTCAGATAGAACATGAGCATTTGCTGCACAGCAGGCTGTGGGTCAGGAAGGGGGGAAAAAAGCATACTTTTGTGGGTTTGTAAACATCTAAACAGCACCTGTATGTATTCAGAGACGGGGATCAGAAGGAAACTGCCTTATTACTTTCTACTGACATACACATTGTGTATTTAAACATCTCAGAGACTGGAAATTCCCAGGACATTAATTATTAGTTTTATTACAATAATTTAGTATTTTGTGACTTCTTCTAGGAATATTTTGTGTCTCGAGCAATTACCAAGGACACTACATCATATAGTAATTATTTTTTTTTTAGTATCAGCTCTGTAAATATTGCACGACATTTTAAGGTTCTTTGATTTATAGGTGCTCTCTTCTACCTCAGTAGTTCAAAATTCAGTCTACCCTACAGTTACGTTTGCTTAACATTTCATTTTTGCATTAAAATTCTGTTACCAAATTCCCCCAAAACGAGGCTGCAAAACTGCTACTAACAACATTACCAGAGCTTGAGCCACTGCAGAGGATGCGCTCAAGGCTGTACATTTGCTTTGTGTTTTCCCTCCAGTTTGGTGTCTAGGCCTGTTTTTGAGATCAAACAGTGTGCTGAAATAGAAAACCTGTATTAGAGCATGCTTCAAAGAACTAGCTAGTGTGGAAAGGAAGTGCAGTATTCATATGTGTACAAAGAAACTGAAAAACCTAGTCACTTCAATTTCAAACTACAAAGTCTTGACTATTTTCTTCCAGAGCAGAGTGACCTATTTTAACAACTGACCTGTTAGTACATCCCTGCAACCGCATACAAAACTTGTAAATGACAAATAATGAAAAAAATGTTTTGAGAGAAACACAGGTTCCCCATGCTGCAAAAAAATGTCAAGGGAATGATTCACAACATCTAGGTTTGGTCCTTCCTGCTCTTCTTCTCTGTAGGAGCTGGCATGCACTTTCACCATAAATGCAGACAATTTCCTAAGATCAAGCATCACCAAGATACACCACCACAAGAAGGTGGCCCCAGGGCTGGCACAGCTGGAGCACAAGGGTTATGCAGGAGGTGTAAAACAGTGGATCAAAGACAGCATAATGAGGGACAAGACTTTAAGGACCTTTTGCTAAGTATGTTGAGCAGGGCAGAAGCCAGGCCACTATGTTATTCTTCTGTCTCAGAGAAATTTCCTCTGAATAAGTATTCCCACTATGTCTTCTTGTTATTTTGCACTGCTTCTCTGAACAAGAATTTACTTAGGAGAGAGACAGCTACATGACTGCAATCCTCTTAGCCAAACTAAATCTCTGGATTCACTAACGATGCAAATAGCTGTCCCATACTACAGTTTGCATTATAGCTGTTTTGTGCTCTTGACCACTTCAGGCAATAAAACTTCACGCTTCTAGAAGTCCCTTGTAGTGCAGATGTCTGAGTCAGTAGAGGCAAGAAGTAACGAGTATGGATTTTTTTTTTTTAATTTAATACCAAATAGATTGGGTACAAATTAGCTTGTCATAAATTATCAGATTTTCAATCCAATCAAAACTATTTGCAGAATTTAACTGAAGCTTACTAATGATTTCAACCAACAAATATAAAACATTAAGAAGCTGAAACATTTTCAGCTCAATAAGACTCAATAAAAAGCAGTTACACACTTGGATTAAAAACAAAATGAAACTTTTGTTGCAGATTTTATTAAGTATTTTAATTAGCCTTAAATTTATGGTGTTTCTTCCATGAAACAACAAAACTTTTTGTTGTTTCACAAAGGAATTATTTTTATGCTTGCATCGGGTCATTTCTTTTTCTTCCATCCCCCCAGTTTTCAGTGAGTGAATTGAAAATAAACAAATAAATAAAGTCAACAATTTGCACAGCGTTAGTGTCAACAGAATTCTCCACGTTGTTAAAACAGGTAAGAGGCCATTGGATTTTAGTTTGGAAAGCATGGGAGCATCTATTCAGCCTGTCCATACCCAGGACAGTACTGAGAACATGCTTATTTTTAAGTATATGTTAAAGTCTCCTTGATTTCCAAGTGCCTCTTTAGCAGTGTCATCAGCTCTTAACATTGTTGAAATATTTGATGCCCTTTTTTAAAGGTCCCTCAGGAATAGGAAACCACAGAAAAGACATCTTTGACTCAAGTACTATTGACCTAATGCTTCCCCTCTCAGCTAGGTATCGCTTCAGAGCCCCATGAGTCTGTGAGTATGAAAGACTTTATTTTTAAATGACAGACATTTTTAACTGCATCTGTGAGGGAAGGGTCTTACTTGTGAATTTTGAAACATGTTCAGAGCCTGGAACAGGCTGCCCAGAGAGGTTGTGGAGTCTCCTTCTCTGGAGACTTTCAAAACCCACCTGGATGCGTTCCTGTGTGGCCTGACCTAGGTGGTCCTGCTCTGGCAGGGGCGTTGGACTAGATGATCTCTTGAGGTCCCTTCCATTCTATAATTCTATGTTGCTTTCGTTTATGAGCCCTAACATTCTATGATTCTATGTTGCTTTCATTTATGAGCCTAAGTACTAGTGTGACAGTGATATTTTCCTGAGTGAGGCACAGTACACATCCGCTCGGCTTTTGTAATGTACTACATGGGCAGAGTAGCAATAAGGTTTCATTAAATACTAATCAACGGTCTAAATTTAAAGGTTCAGAGGAGCAAACGTCTTTGTTTCTTACTTTGCAGACTGCTTGTCACACTGGTGTTACTCAAGCTTCACTTTTACATTAAAAAAATTCTGACTGTAAAGCTAAATAATGTTTCAAATAATCATGTATATATAACTATAACTAAACCCCTACACACCTGGAAAATTAAGCCCAAGTTTCAAACCGCAATTATATTAACGCATATAATTTGAATTAACTAATTTCAGCAATTCTGTAAATCCCTTTGAAAGGATCTGTTGCTTGTTGATTTTGTGCCATGTGAAGACATGATAAATATAACATGTAGTCTCATCACATGAATAATGCATTCTGCATCTTAAGCAAGCAAGTTCTGCTCCAGAGAGATGCTT
Source organism: Baryphthengus martii (assembly GCA_013396935.1). Lineage (NCBI taxonomy): Eukaryota > Metazoa > Chordata > Aves > Coraciiformes > Momotidae > Baryphthengus > Baryphthengus martii. The sequence continues at coordinate 514,636 of VWZK01008982.1, read as the reverse complement.
AATCCATTCCCCGCTTCTGGGGATGAAAGGAATTAAACTCAGTGCACTGATCTCACAGTATGTGCTCATTTGACTTTAATTATAAAATGATTATTCCATTTTTTTTTCCCCCCTGTAAAATAAACCTAGTCTGAGCTCCATGTAACCTCTACAGAATTATATTACTTCTCTGTGATTTCATTCTTTGCTCATCAATACTGCACTTTTACTACAGTTTCACATGGAAGGATAAAAACAATCTCATGTGGTTCACAGTTGGTATAATAGTTTCAAGTCTCACAGTAACAAAAGCTTCCCTTTTGATATATGGCCAAAGGAGGGAGCACTGGAATTCTTGAAAGTGACTTCAAATGTCACAAGAAGGCACCTTCACGAAGCACAGGGAGACGACGCAATCCCACATTACACTGGAAGGTTTACATCATGCACCATGGATATATATTTTCACTACTATTTTTTCCACAGACTATTCAAACCTGTGCAGTATAATATCATTTACCTTGCTAAACACCAAAAGTTTTCTTTTGGCAGATTCAATGCCCAGAGCATTCCTTGGGAATAGGACATCTGCTGTCCATGTCTCAGGAATGACAGAGCATCAAGTGGATTAGACAGCTATACTGTCAAAGGCACTCTCATGCTTCAAGCTTGAAAAAAATAGCATTTCAGGAATGTGATGTTTTATCAGGCATACCATCCAGGGGGGATAGAAATAAATGCTTTCCATACAGTGTATACTCTCCATGTAAGGATTACTGACAGTAACTCCAGCTGACGTGTCTCCATCCAGGTTTAGAAGAATTAATTTACCAGGTTCATTGAATCATACCTTCCAATTTAAAAGCTATTTGCAGCTGACCTACATACTGTCAGAAGCATGATCCCACCCCCAAGAAAAACCAGCTGTACTACTTCTGGTCTCAAACTAGTTAATACCACTAGTACACCTCCTACTGACAAGCCAAGCAGGCTAGCTGGGATGCTTCTGCATCTCTGTCAAGACTAATCCACCACGTGGATATACCATCCACAGACAAGAAAGAATAGATTCTTTTTACAAGGTGTTATCTTACATATGAAACGTGAAGTCAAATTTTTTCAGAGTTCAAACGATATAAATGTTTATGAGTTATTTTCAAAAATTCACTCAACTCTTCAGTGTTCAAGTTACTTCTCAAAATAGTACTTAGTTTTACAAAACTATTTATGTACCTAAACCTGCAAAACATCCACTGTGCTAAAATGTTAATTTGGCAAGACATAAAGAAAGTTTAATTTTTTTTTTTTAAATATCCAGCCAGTTCAATCTCACTTATCCCTTGTGGCTCCTAAGGTCCACAGATACAACAATGCATTAAGATAAATGTCTTCACTATATTAAAAGATGAAGAACATACATAAGCATAGATCAGTTTTTTTCAGAACACCTGAAATGAAAACGGAGTACTTCTCCCCAGACAATTGTCAGTATTATCTCTCAGAACAAATTGTGACTTATTCATAGCACACATGAATGATTTATCTGCAGCACTCTCAAAACCTACAGAATACACAACAAATTAAAAAAAAAAAATCAAAATAAATGGTCATTAGTTAACTCTTCAATATATGAAATTCCTAAGCTTATCAAACACTCTAAAAAAATTGCACTGCTTCAATTTTCTTCAAACCTTCTCTTCAAAGAACACAAGTGAAAATCATCAGTTCTCAAAACGTCATATGAAAACACGAACATCAGTTTGTATTCAGACCTCAGCAAAAGTTTTTTTTATAAACTAAATAACCACACCATAAATGACAATTACTGATTCACAGTGAAAAAACTCAAAAGATTTAAAAAAAAACAACAAAAAACGACAAAAAAACAGTCGATACTTAGTACATTACATATTAGTGAGCTACGAGCTAAAGCATTACTAGGGAAGGTACCTGTGTACATAGAATCATAGAATCGTTGAGGCTGGAATAGACCTCTGAGATCATCAAGTCCAGCCTATGACCCAACACCACAACACCTAGCTAGACCATGTCACTAAGTGCCACATCCAATCTTTCCTTAAACACCTCCAGGGATGGAGACTCCACCACCTCTCTCGGCAGTCCATTCCAGCGCCTAATGACCCGTCTTAATTCATTCTGAAGAACAATGAATCCTGATTTGTATTGACTTGGAATAAAAACAACCTGGTTGGTGTTTGTAAAATTAAAGATTTTCTCATAACAGTAACTGGATACTGTAGTCATGTCATTTCACAATGGTTACGATCTTCCTGATTCTACCACAAAAATAACAGTCTAACTTACTAGGATGTTTTCAACAGAAAAAAATGTTCATTATGAGCAACAGTAGATCATCCAGCTCTCTCTCACACACATATACAAACGTGCACACAAAGTATCCACAAAACCTGTACTTTGGCCCTTATGAAACACAACAGCAACTGCGATGACATCTGAGCCTGGCAGGGGTAAAGATCTGAGCTCCAACCCCTGATTCCATAGCCTCTCTAAGAGTTGTGTGACTTCTGTTCAATAATAAGGCCATGGAGAGAACAGAATATTAACATCAGTCATTAGAAGGTGGGTGACATGACCTTAGAGTTTCTGATTTCCATTGCCATATATCTTTCCTTTGTGTTAGAGTTTACTATGCTTGAGGTGAGATTAGCAACAGCAGTTATCCCGCCTGTGCACAACCTTTGTCAGTGTTCACTTGTTTTTATTGAAAGATCTCCAAAATTTCACTTGAGGTGAAAATGTTTTTGGATTGCTGCAGAATATATCTATAAAACTCGTTTATCATGGGAATATTCTGCAGACTTGTTTGAGGCAATTAAGAGACACAGGTCAGAAGATCACATATTTTTAACCATCAGTCTAGTGGTCCAGCTTTGTACAAGGTCATGACAGAAAAGATGAGGATGGGCATACGTATGCCAGAAAATCATGTGAAGATGACAACTCTGACAATGTGCTGCTCTGCTAGATTTCTGAGCCTGTCTGATCAGCAGTTCAAAATATGAGTCAATCTCCCTATACCTATGAAAACAGGTATCAAAGAACAGATTTCATGGGGTCTGAAAATATGCGAGCCTCTGATGAAAGGGTGGTTGTTGTGATCTGTGTCTGGAATCTGCTTCAAAAGAAAGAGACACAGGGATGCTCTTCATAGCGAAAGCCTGAGGTGACCTAACAGCTGGAGCTCCTTACAGCTCCCATGGAACCTTCCTTATAAAGTTGCTTGGTATTAACTGTAATTCATTTGCTTTTTATAACTAGTTGAATTTTGGTTAGTGTTACCTTGCTGTTCACAAACAAGTTAGGTGTTATGAAAAGCAAAGCAAGTCTTACCTGGAATACTCTGTCTCCTCACAGACAGTGCTCCATCAGGTGCCTTTGCCTGGTTTGCAGATTTTGTGTAAGGACTCTCATCTAAATAGAAACAAGCAACACTTCCAGTTACTGTTAAATATAATGTTATAAACAACATTAATTTTTATGCAAATACTGTGTGAACTAGCAATGCAGAGCAGAAGAGCTGCTGTGAGCTAGATGAGGATGGGAATTTCTGAATGTTGATTCAATGTTCAATGTCATGTTTAGACTTGATGAGAAAGGCTCTGAAGAGCAGAGCTGGAAAGGATGGGGAAAACTCAAATCAGAGATAACACTGAAGTTGGTGACAGGCTTGATATACAAAGACCTTTTTGATTTTAACATAGTCATAGAAATGTCCTCTCTCATGTCAAGAAGTTTCACACGTCAAAGACTTGAGTGAGAGAGGTACCATCCTTGTTCAGGAGTGAAAGGCTTCCAGAAGCTTTTGGATATTCGGCTGTAAAGATGCATTCCTTTTCCGTTGGGATCTGTCAGTGGGTGGTTCCTTTTCTGTCCTAATAATTGATCGGGAAAAACATTAGAGAGCTGTTGCCAAATAGGCCAGGCACATTTATGCCTGAAGGATGGCACTGTAACAGTTTGTGTCTAAACAGGAGGCTACATGGAACACCTACTGATCAACCTCAGTGCATAAGAGACCACTAATGGTGGGATGAGCAGATGAGTCATCAATGAAAAGCAACACTAGACAGAAAGTGAGTCACTTCTACATCCTTCTTAAGAGCAAAGTGATGGTAGGGAAAAAAATCAAGTATATCACAGCTTTACAAAGGACAAGCTACAAGCTCAGGAAAGAAGTGTGAATAAAAGAAGAAATAGTACTATGCATTGTATTAGTTCAATCAAAAGAAATGAATTAGAAGAAATTAGGCTTCTGTCTTGCTTGTCCTTTAATCAAGTGCTCAAACACTTTAAACAATTATCAAGTTCTTCTATTTGCATATTTTCCTTCAGCTTGCAAAGGATCAATGCATTTACAGCATGTGCATGAATACATGCTTAAATACAGATGAGTAATGCAATCAAAGACTACGTTATCTGGTTTAGCATCCTCAGATCAAATAGAACCATATAAACATTTTCTGGAGAATCAGCTATTCTTTTGAGCTGGCACTCTTGACATTATAAGCCTTCTTTGCTGATGACACTATTTGCACCTTGTGAAATCTCAAACTCCTTTAGAAACTTGCATCAAAGACAGCAGTCCATTTTTATACAAGTGAGATAAGGGTTTGGTCAGCATAATTTAATTTAAAACCAGGTCTCAGAAAGAAGTGACTAGAAAAGCTGGATGGCTTTTAAAACAAGAACCTCTGCAATGAACTCAGCTACTGGTGGATGCAGTTAACAACAGGTGGATGAATTAGGATCAAAAAAGGAAAGATATTATTTTATAACCGTGATGAAAATGCAGCATGTAATGAAGAACAAATATTGGTAGAATACCTCAACAGGCAATATAATTGTTTTTTTCTACAGCAAAATGAACTCGCATTGCTTTAGGACAGCATTGTTACAAGAAGAAAGATAACAGGTTTGACTACAGTGTATGTTAGTACAAAGTCCAAGTAAATAAAGCTGTCAGCTACAGGAAATACAGAAGCATGAAAAAATACTGAACCAGCTCCACAATTTAAGAAAAAGGTAGACATGAAAATCTTTATTCTTCCATTTGAGGAAGGTGGAAAAGCAAATACTATTACATATGCTGAATATACATACCCTCATCAAAGAAAAAAAACAAAACAAAAATCAGAGTGAGCTAGAGCTTCCAAAAGAAGTAGGATTATCTTTTTTCTTTCATAGATGAGGCACTGTTGAGCATGAACTCAGGACAAGGTTCTCCAAACAGCACTGCAAACTCATATCAATATCAAAAAATATAGAGCTCATCAATAACATGTGGCTTACATGTCCCATGCATTATCACATTTTGTAGGTGCTGAATGTGACAGCAGATAGTTTGAGACATGCATTTTTCTATGAAAAAGTGGGCAGGAAACACAATACAATTTCTCAGGAACCAATGGATAGTGATGACTTTTGGGCCCCATTTGAGTGTGTGATCTATGTATGAAAAAAAAAAAAAATCTATCAATTTACAGAGTAAAACAGTCCTCTCCTAGTCAGACTTATTACATATGAATTATTTTCATCAGATTGGAGAGAGGGTAAAAAGGAAAGAAGAATTTCTACAACCAGACCTTTTTCACTGAATCTTTGTCACTGAGAAAATGGGCTACAGTTTCTTGCTGGAATAGGATTCTCCCAATATTGCACTGCACTGGGAATACCTGCAGTATTCTGAGTTCAGAATAAAGGACAGGCCTGCAAATCTCTCTTGTTAACAGTACTGATGAGGGAAGGGGAGCGCACATTGAAATGATTTCTAGGGAGCCTGGGCAAAAAGCCTAGTATGTTGTACATAACTGGGAGATACCAAAGGTAACGGAGACTGCATATGTGAGTAAGCCAATATCATAACATAAGCATATTAACATTGAAGATTTCTCAGGTATTTATAAAGTTTAGGTACTCGAGTCATGCAATTTTGTTACATTTCTTAACGTGCCTACAGACTTTAACGGCAGAAGTCCAAAAAGTTGCCTTATAATCTTCTGAAGTCCTATTAATGCAAAATATGCCCAATTATTCTTGGGAAAGAACAATGAGACACTATCATTGCTGCATTGGGAAGCTATTCCCAGAAAAAGAAGGAATTCTCTTTCAATGCCCATTTATCAATAAAATCACACTGCAACACAACTAGAAATCAGTGTAAGGATTCCCAGAAGCTAAGGAAAGCAAATATAAACAACTGGAGAAAGAATGCTAGCAGCCTTATTGAGATGCTTATTTGAGACAGAAAGGAAACATAAAGAGCAGACAGATGCAGAAATAGATGCCATCCTAAAGAACAGAGTAACTAAAGAGACAACAGAAGCTCTGACAGCCCTGACATATTAGACACCATTCACTCTGTCAAAAAGGGAAAAATCCATTTGTACGTATTAGCAAAGTTGTATGTGTAGCCACAAGAATCAATTTATAATTTATTGATGCTCCCATCCAGCCTGTAGTTAGCAGGGAGGGTCTTAAAACACGGAAAAATATCTCACGACAGCAGTACCTAGAGGGATTTGTCTGACTGCTTTGTATTACCAGCTTTCCCCTCTACAGAATAGACAGACTTTGTGGAGATAAAACCCAACCCAGCAAGCCAACACCCTGAAAAAGCAGAGGAATAAATGGATATGAAGCACTCCCCTGCAATGGGAGGCAATAACTCAAAATGAGGTAAAGCTATGACATATCAAGCCACACATACAAAGCAAAGGGAGAAACAGTTTAGATCCAGAAGCATAAATCTCACCTAGGTACAGCCCTAATATTAACATAATCTAATCATCAGCCATAGTCTGTAAGGAATTCACAGGCCAAACTGTGTCCTCCCCCAGCATGGAAATACCTTCACCCAGAAGATGCAGTTGCAAACCCTGCTGCTTGGTACACCAGGAATCACGTTGCAGGTGGCCCCCATGGTCAACAACTTGTAGCAAGTCAGTAGGTGGTACGAAGGTGACTGCTGTGCCAGCGTATCTCTTCACTCAGCGACAAACCCTCTTACGCTGTTAACGGGTGAGGGTCATTTTCCCTCCCAAATCATATTTGCATATTGTTTGCAGTTGCCAAGGTGCAATAGTGAACAAGATGCCCATTGTGTTAATTTTCATCCTTCCTGACAGAACACAGAGATAATCTCAGAGAGAACATCTTGCAGATTACTGAGATTCTTAACCAACATAGCAAAATGACCTTCTTGTTTTCTCCTTTCGCCCATCCTCATGAAAGCAACAGCCCCAATACTGGTAACAGTAGCTCACATATCCTTTCAAAGCTCTACACGTTATTCTTCTAATTAAAGACTGCAAAGATAATGATGAAGTAGACAAGCAAGTAGTCCTGCTGCTTACAGCTTTTACGGTGGGCTTATTGACTTTAGCTATTGACTGTGAGGCAGACAAACAGCTTTTTGCACTCTTCTGCCTATTTTTAACCTGGTGGCATCTCTGTCCTGTAACTGAATGATTCATTCTTTGAGTCAGGGACCATGCTGTAACACATTTTCCGCATTGCTCTTGCTGTACAGAGAGGGGCCTCTGTCCAAGACTAAGGGCTCTCTACACTGTAACAAACCAACAGCAATCTAACTCTACAAAAACCATACACCGGACAGTCAAGTCTAGGCATTCAACGTATGGAGTGGTTTATGGTCACTGACCCATTTGTGTGTCTCTTGAGGTAGCTGTGAAAGCAGTTGACACAAGAATGTTGTTTACAGATGTGGTAAAGTCTAAGAGTGCTCCCTCCTTCAAGTTAGAGGATGTTTCCCTCACTGCTGCTGTTGCACGTCCGGGTGATGACTGCTGAACCCAGTAAACGTGTCCAAATCCTGTGCAGCACCAGGTGGCCCCAGATGGTGACTAAACACAACTGTGTCTTGTCAGATACGAAGGGGAAGCCTCTTCCTGCGCCGCTGGGAACAGCTACCGAACAACTCAGGGGCTGCCACTTTGGCCTTCCTACACGTGGAGATCCTTCGCTGTCATATCTTGTCTCTCTCACACAACAACTCGTTCTCAGTTCTACATCACCACTCGTACCTGCTTCTATTCTGCAAAGCCTGCATTCTTCCGCGAGCAGGGGAAATAACATGGTGCTAAATTTGTAAGTGTGGAATTTCAAATGCAGGGGATTCTTTTAATATTGAGGAACTTGGAAGGTATATTAATTTTTTTCAAAAGTAGATGTGAAAGCATTATGTGGGAAAATAGAGAGTTTCTATCAGTTTTTCATTCTCATTCTTCAAGAGTTTACTTATGTCTTGTGATAGGATAAGTCATTCTTTGGCCAAGGGAGAATGGAATTGAAACCTTTTTAAAGTCTGACGATGTAACTCCTACATAGACCTCAGAACATAAGCAATTGAAATCTGAAGTGTTCCTCAAATGTTCTCCACTGTGAAGCATCTCCAACTAATATGAGTCCCAAGACTCCACAAGGAAGCACATTACATCTTCAGCTGGCTATACCTCCAGCTATCTCAGTGGAGGAGTATGGAAGGAGTAACATCAACTGCATGTCTTATTGCTTACACTGTTTGGGATGCTATACACTTCAGACTAGTAGAGAAACACATGTCTGTACTGAGGTAGAGGATGACAACACAAAAAGTTGTCAAGAGTATGTTTACAGCTGAGAGAAGAACACCCCCAATATTAGTTTCTCAAAAATTAAAAGCACTAGTGCCATAGATATTACTGCTATTATTACTACAGTTATTACTTCAGGCATTCCTAGATCTGTATTACCCCATTCACAGAAATTTACCACTCCTTCACTTTATAATGAAGATCATTTTTCACTAGAAGTGACAGATTTTTATGAATCCTGCCAGCACAGCACAAAATACCATAGGTTGTCATACTTCCTATATCTGAAACTTATGCTGGATTTTATCTTTAAATGGCATAAAGCTAAGCATTATATAAAAACATCTTCTTTTTTTGGCACAGTATAATACCAGTCATGGCAAATTCTGATCTACATCATTCTCAGTTATCCCCACAGCTTGCAGCTGGAGGCTTTCACAGATAAAAATAAACATGTATCCACTGATGTCTGTGGTTTACAGAAGCTCTGAAGTTGAGGAAGGCTTACGCAGACCCTCACTACAACTTTCATGACCGTTTCTGCCGCAACTTACTCTCTTTTAAACATGGACTTCTCTGTTAAAGATATTTCATTGTGCAAGAAAGCTGAAATATCTACTGGAGCAGGAACTCGAACCCTGGTCTCACAGTCATAGATGAGCAACCAAACTCCCAGCTACACAATCGATCAGTCTGGCTTGCTCGCTCTGATCAGTGTTATGGGCAAGTCACACGAAGTAAAACAGATTAAAGCTATCTCCTCTACAATCAGTTCCAAATCCTGCACCGGATTAGGCAGAAGAGGGAATGTGAACTCAGGATCTCCTGTGTTCCCCTGTGAGTAGCCCAGCCACTACAGAGTCATCACCGCTCTAGAAAAATGCCCCTGATGCCACATAGGCTTATCTCCTCAACTACAGTTCTTTGTTTCTGGTAAAAATGCGCAAACACTTTCTCTGAACTGTTATAAATTCTGACAAATGTAATTTCCAGGTTGATCTACAGCAACGGGAAAGTAAAAAAAAAAATTGAGAAGGGAACTGAAGCTTGGTTATCGCACTGCCCTACGGCTTCCAGTTGAGAGGACTTCTGTTAAAGAAAGTGGACAAATCTTTCTCCCTGAACCTAAAGACCAAATAATTCAGAACGAGAACTAAGTAACTCTGAATATTTATGCAACACCCCAATCAGTGTAAACCAGCAGCCGTCACAATCAGTACATTGATACCAACAACACTTAATTGAATCCGTAACAGCTGTAAATGAATCATAGCAAGAATACAACTACTCAGACCTTTTTTTTTTTTCTTTTTATAACTAAAGTTTATAAATGTAAATGGGAGTTTTAAAACTGATAAGTTTTACAACTGAATTGTTGAATACACTTGAATTGATAAACCACACTGAAATTTGCTGGGAAGCAGGGAGTAGTGGGAATTTTACTTGGCTCTTGATGGGAGATTCGGCACAAATGTTTTTAGCCTCATGTAACTTTTATGCTTAGTAACTGTTACTGACAACAGTAATGAAAAAATATCTCAGAGAATGTATTTTTCCTGGGAAAAGAGGACGTTTTTAAAAGATTTTCTTTTAAATAATGCAAAAGTCTAGAGAAAAATTAACAGTCTGGAACATTCATGGTTACCACAGTGTCACCACAGCTGTGTCAGAACAGAAAGGACTATAAACAGTTGAAAAAACCAAAGCAACAAAAAAAGCTAAGCAGATGTATAACGTACAGATTTTGAATGTATATGCTTCATGAAACAACAAAATGTCAACAATTTGCTTTGCCCGTACACTAACCCTTTCAGACTTGTTGCGGGAGCTCCAGCCATGAAAGAACGCATTAATTTCTCCTACCGGCACAGAGGAAATACAATTTCTTGAGTTCCTTTTAGAGCTATGGCTTCAATCACTTCCAATGAAACTTCATTTTTGAAATGGCAATGTTGCTCTTCGAAGTAGTGCTTAGAAGTAGCTAAGATTTCCTAAGAGCTGCATGTAAAGTAGTCATTAATGAACTGGGCTCCAAGTAGAACAAATATGAATGTATTTAATCTTAATCCTTTCTTATCAAACTCGGTGTTCAGTGCTCTCCAGCAGTCTTTATTAAGAAAACATAAGGTTTCAAATGCTTCCATAAGTAACATTTGTTGGTGTGTGTGACATGGAAGAATTATGAGAAGGAAGAGTTAGAATAACTCCTCTGGTAATTTTCTTTCCCACATTTAGCAGACGTGTCCTGTGGTTTTCTTAGAAACTTAATTTTAACAGTTATAGCACCCAGTGAATAACTGTGTTGTCTCTCTAAAGTGAAAATTTATTCAATTTTATTCTACTTTATGTAAATTTAATTCTCCTTTTTTTTTTTCTGAATTACATGGTTACTTATTACAGTAGCAGCTCAGTTTTAATCTAGAAGCAAGAGAAGCAGAGTATTGTAATTATGCATAACTATGAATGCATTTCCTATTGATAATTACAGTACCTCACCAAGCTTGACTATTTTGAAAAATGATCTGAATATGCTCCAAGTCAGCTTGTCCAAAGTTAATTTCTTAAGCCTGTGCTTCAGCACCTGAATGGAAGTGCTTGGTTTCCTAAATGGCTAAGTACGCCAATCTCCTCCCCAAGCTATTTTGCTCAGGAAAATTCCGAACTTTCCAAGGCCATCTAAAACATGCAGGATCTGCAGAAAGCTGAAAACATGTCTTGAGAGATATTAGCATATAGTGAAATTCACTTCAGTGGATTATCTAATAAAGAAGTAATCCTATTTAAATAATATCCCAACCAGAAACTACTTCAAATCTGATAAATATGTCTTTTTGTTTACACAGCATCAAGCATTTGTTAAGGGATTAAACTCAAATGTCATAAAACAGAATCAGTACTGAACTGTTACATAATATTAGGATTCAAAGTGAGTTTCTCTCTATAGTCTTGAGCTTCTCTTTATTGTTTACGGACACAATAAAGGCATCACATAAGTGAAATTTGCAAGGCTTAACCAGAGCAGCTAGAAACTGAAGCAGCTGAGACAGTGAAAAAGCTTAAAGAAACTGAGGATGTAAACTATTTTCCTCAAAGATACAGTCTGGGATGTAAACTATTTTCCTCAAAGACACAGTCTGGGATTTTTCTGTACACATAACTTCTGCAGAAAACCTTATTATTCAAGAGGATGGGGCTATAAACCTTTTTGTTTAAAATTAAGCTCCCAAGTGACACAGATCTCACGGACAGGAAACAGCTCCAGACATTCAAACTATGGTTTTTATTCTGAACACCCATGGTTTGTTCAAAATTGCATCTTGGTCCATAGGAAGGGGTTTTTTTGTCCTTTCTGCATGCGTCTTTAGGAGCATCACATCGCACTGATGTACTGCCGCACACTGGCATTGTGTGAAGGGGCCATTCATAAGATTTGTGGTAAAAAAAAACCAAACAACCTGTTTTCTTTATGAAGTTCTAATAATTAAGAGATTCAAATACATTGTTTGAGATTGTCAAATGCTAAATTAGCATCCCTCAAGAATATTTGAGCCAAACTTGACATAGGAACATCACTGTCAAGAAGATGATAAAAGCTCCAACAAGGCTCTCACAGAAGGGAGTTGAGCTAAGGAGCAAGACCTGAGCCAAGGCAGTGGCTGAGGGCCAGAAAACCAGATGGCATTAATGCCAAACCTCATAGAAAAACACTTTTATGAATAGATACTTTTAAAACACATCACCTTATATTCCCTGTCCTTGGTTCAACTACCCCTTCCAGATGGGATTTTTTCTGGGCTGGGAAGACAGCAATAGGTGACTAGGGGAAAAGGGGCCAAGTCGTATCCCGTGGCTCCCGGACGATGCCCTCAAGCTAAGCCACCATGCTCCTGACTGCTGTGGCTGCCCACCACTGTGACTTCTTGGGACAAAAGGGAATTTGCTTCCTGGTGGGCAGCATTTCATCGTCTATTAACAAAAGGTGATGTGTGGTATGACCTGCTATTACATTTGTTGTTAAAATGCAACAGGAGAAATATATAGTAGTCATCTGAGTTGTACACAAACTGTATGGCACCTCCATTTAGCAGCAGATCTTAACAGCAACTTTCTTGTGCATTAACAGTTTCTGCGCTTTGTCAGCTCAACCTCAGTGGAGGTCTTCCCTGCAGTCTAACTGCTTGAAAATTAAAAAGTAGAAGTGATGTTTGAAACTGCTGTCAGATTCTCTTAGATGTAAATCGTTCCAGATTTAAATAGATTTTTCCATTAGGGGAAATAAAATTGCACATTGCTCCCTCCCATCACTAGATCTATCTATCTGTCTGTCTATCTGAATAATGATCTTCTAGTAGTACTCAAGAGGAAGATGCTTACCACCTTCTACCTGTGCAGACCATAATACAAAGCAGATCAGGAACACCTGCCCAGGCTGCTGACATTACAGTTGGCAGGTGTTGAGGGAAGAGAAGATGTCGACTAGCAACTTCTCTACTGCATGCCAGGGAAAGCAGAAGCTAGGTGCATGTGTGCTGAGGGAGGGCAGTGGTTAATAGCTGAGACAGCAAGACTGTCACTCAAGTTGCATAAAAAGTAAGTAAAATATGTTAAACTGGTTGGAAAACAGGAATTTAGTTTATTTCAGGAAAACTAAGAATAAGCAAAGTCACAACACTACGTTCAATGACAAGTTAGCAACAGTATTTTTTTCACAAGGTGAATTACCCCGCCCTCCACTCCAGTGCTGTACTTATACTATTTGCAGTAAATTATATCATGTATTTTTCAGCCTACTTGTGTCTGTAAGTGTCTCTAGTGATGACATCTCCATCGCTTTCCTTGGGAAACTGCTCCATAGGATGCATCGTATCTCACAGCTGGAAAATAGTTCCCTCCATCAGTCACAATTCTCTTTCCTTGATTTAACTGTCATTCTATTACTTCTAATAACATTCTTCCTCTCTTCAGAGCATCTTATAAAAAAATATCTCCCATGTACTGTTCATTCCAGAAATCACACAGATTACTGTGCTTATGGCTTTAGGCTAGGATCCTACCAGTTCTTCCTACCAGGCATGACTCACCACAAAGACTGGCTGATCCTGTCACTGAAGCACAGTATACACACTGGCTGTGATACGCATTTGGTGAAGAATCCATTTGGTTTCTTTAAACCAAAAATTTGCACGAGTGACTCCAGCATGGACAACATTAAGAGGAAAGCACACTTTTGTGTTTTAGTAATATGCTGTATAAATTTACAGAATAAAGTTATCCCTTTTAATCCCACTAACAAGCTTTATTTGGTTCACAAAATAATTCTAACACTGCCACCAGGAGCTGCATAAATATTATACCAGGACCAGCACATTTATACTAGCAAGCCAGTGGGATTGCCACACTCATTTATAGTCCAAATGACACACATTACTTCAAAATTGGCTCGGCTGAGGCTTAGTGAAAAACAGATCTCTCAGCATGCATTTCTTTCAGGAGTTAGGCTATAAACCTGGCACCTTCCTCACATGCTTGTGAAATACTCTCCTACTCTCAGTCCTTACCCTGGAAGAGTTTACTCTATATATCCACGAGGACTGTGCAATAACTTTGACTAAGTTCAGTTGTCAGCAAAGCTTCCATGTTTTTAGAAGCTGTGACAAGTTTGAACACAGCACAGAGTAAGAGTCTTTATTTTAAATTAAGTGCTGTGTGCTTTTAGGAGTGGAAACAAAGCACGGTAACAAAAGAGATGTCAAGCTGACAAAACAATATATGTGTATTGTTTTACTTAACACCCACATAAAGTCTAGGCCACCTTCTGTGCTCCAGACAGCATCTATCCATGCACCCAGTTCTTTATAGCAAGCTTTTTAACCTGTCAAATGTTCTTTATTTGCCAGTGCCTTCCAAATTTAATCACAAAGCTGATTTAGGGCAAGCAGTTAACTGTATGCAGTACTCCCCAAATTCTGTAAAGTGGCAATTATTAGAACTGCTTGCCCACTTCTTTGCCTACATGCAACTTAGCCCATGTCTGAATCAGCTTTTTGTAATCCTATGGAAAACGCAACAATAAAGAAACAGATACAGATGGATAAATGACATACATGAAAAATTATATCCCCATAATCTTCAAGGAAGCAGACAAATAATTTTTTTATCTTTCCAGGCACCAATCGCCCAAGTTTTTTAACCGGGACTCCTTCTCTTTTAGAAATTCAGATTTAAAACATCTTTGGCTCTGAAGCTCCTAGAAACGACGACAGAATCAACCACATCAACGAGAGCCTACCACAACTGCAGGAAGAACAAATACAGATTTCATTTATTCATAGTGTGAAAACTCTGCCTAAATTATTTGTCCAAACATGATAGTAATGGTGAGATAATTATGAAATCTTTCTCTGCATCAGCAGTGTATTGACAGCACCTTCAGACCCATCATAACACTGTGCGCACATGTGTATGCGCATGTGCTTCATTTTAATGATGGGTTTATTCAATTTGTAAAATAATTTCAAAACAGACAGCAGAAAGCAATTTAAAAAAAATGGGAAATTGCACACATTACAAGTACCTCAAAGCAACCTGACACAGTATCAGATAAAGACCTCTGCAAAAACATGGTGTTTAAGGCAGAAGCTCAAATAAACTATTCGTACCTGCCATGTTCCGAAGGTCAAACAAGCCCTGGTTTTGGCAGAGCAATTGCATGATGAAAACCAGAGCCCAGATCATTCTATCATGACCATGTGCCCTGTTCAGGTTTTTATAATTAAGAACTGAGGGAAACTTAGCCTACTTGAGGAGTCAGAATAGAATATAGACAATGAATTTCATCTGCGGTGAGCTTCTGAAGAAAAGAAAGTTAAGCCAGATAAACCAAGACACTACATTCCTCCTTACTTGAAGTCTCTAGAAGGAGAGCCTGGTGCAGAATACAGTGCACATTAACGCAAACTGCCATGGGGAAGGAAGGGAGAAACATTCAAGGTAAGAAATGTCAGAAAATAGTAATGTTGCAATTCCTAGGCAAGAACAGAGCAAAATGCTTTCAACTACTTGCTGTAGCTTTGAAATCCAGACAATAACAATATCTTATTAAGTGTGTCAGGAAGCATCCATATAGCCAGCAACACCATCCCTACCAAGCAGAAGATACAGTTGCAGGCATAGCTGGAATTTTATTGACCAAATCAACAAGAAAACATGAGGATAGGGTCTCTATCAATAACTGAGGTAAGGTGTCTGATTGATAGATGACAGTAGAAGTTTGATCTTTAAGGTATTTCACGAGGTAACTGGTATTTAATTAAAAAAAAAAAAAAAGAGGTCAACGATTCCAAGCTATGATTTCCATATTACACAAACCAAGCACTTTGTTGCAGAGTCAAAGAGTTGAACACACTCATTATGACAGAAAGAACAGCAGAGCAAGCCACTAAGACCCACAAGAATTGCTGGTTAAGGCAGTGGCTTTTAACCTGTTGTCTGTCAGGCCCTGAAAGATCACAGACTACTACTGTGCCACATCTCTTTAAAGGTCCCTAAGGAAAAAAAGATGCCTTTACTCTGTACTGCAATCTAATTATGGAACATTTTTATCAAGGTGTGCAACGCAACTGAGTATCTCAACAAAGAGGAATGAACCCATTAAGACTAATAGGCACAATCGGCTGCCCTGGGTTGCCCTGAGAGCTTGGAAAAGGCAAATTTCTGCATTCCACAGCCAACGTATTCTGCCTTACAGGTCTTATAAAGGCTTGCAGATATGCACTGCTTTTGGCGAGCTAGAAATGTAAATGCTTTCCTAACAGGAGTTTGAACAATAATCATTGCAGAACAAGTATTATTGACTTCTCTGGTGGACAGTGCCTGTTTGATGTCCTTTCAGAGTTCCTGGGGCATCCTTTGAGAAGAGAGCATGGAGAGGAGGTGTTGTGCCCTGGAGAAAGGGAGAGCCTTGCTTCTGCTGTGGGAGTGTGCAAGAACACAGGGGGAAGGAAGCATTAGCAGGGCAAGGTGTAGTGGATGAAAGAGAGCAGAAAAAAAAAGTCTGATAACAAGAATCACAGGGGAATATGCTGAATCAAAGGAGGAACTGCTGAGAACCCAAGAAACTTGCAGAGTTTGCAATAAATAAATGATAAATAAATAAATAAAGAGAACCTGTTTGGTCCAAAAGTCTAGCTTGGTGAAGGGGGAAGTATGACTGCTTACTGTAAGTCAAAGGTCTAGGCAGATTTACTTTAGAAATAACCTGGGTTCCCATCAGTCACTTTGAAAAATAAACACACTAAAACACACCAAAAGAACTCTTCCAGCAGAAGGAACTGCCTTTCACTATGCATAATACAGGACTCACTCAAATTATTTTTTGTGAGGCTTACAAAACATCTTGCTAACACTTCCCCCTTGTCTCCTATACTCCACAAAAAATCCATTATTATTCCTGTCTTCTTGTTCAAAGTTGCCAATCACCTGCCATTTCCATGCAAAGTATGCCCAAGCAGACTGGTCCTTGAGGGAGTTGTAGGTCAGATGGGCTGGTGGTATTGACCCTAGGCTTTCTGAACTCATACTGTCTCAGAGCTTATCATAAAAATGTTGCTCTTTCCATCAAAAGAGGCTTCCACTGAACACCTCTGTGAAAGCAGCTCCCATGCCTCATACTCCTGTATAAGGTCAGACCAGAGGAAAGGGATGCCAAATAACAGCACTTCACTTCTGCATGTTCCATAGCAGCATTCATTCTGCCTGCTTCCTTGTGTCCACCCTCCTTCCTTTTGTAAGGATATTACATTTTAAGAGCATATGTGGAATAGAAGGAATAAAAAAAGGAGATGAGGTCTGACAGACAACGTAACAGAAAATACATGCCATACATAGGATGCTGTGTGTCACATTAGGAAGAGGGAAAGAAGAGGAAAACAAAACTAAATCAGATTGCAGAGGGAAAGGAAGGAATGGTATGGAGGGATGAATGGAAGGAGACTAACCCCACTTCCAACTCCTCAATCCCCTCTCAAGCTCCTCTAACAACCTGTGCTTCCTCTGCTAATTACACAGTAGAACTGAAGCAGTCTGATTTGAAATCGCACAAAAGTGGAAAGTCCTTGGCTTCAAGTTTTTACTCCTAATAGCAAAAAGCCAAATTAGAATACATTGAAAAAGCTGATTTGGCAAGAGACAAGAAGACACCAGTATCACAGCAGGAATTAATACTTTGCTGTTTTTCCTTCTCAAACTGTCTTTTCTGCTTCAGGGCTAATGCTCTTCCCTGGGACAAGCAAATGAATAAGCGAGGTAGCGAGAGCTGTATGTATTTTATATCACCATCACCAGCTCAAAGAACCTGAGTAGGGACTGAAAACAAGGTATAAAGTTGAGAAAACAAAACTCTTAATGTTTTTTTGACCATGCAGGAATCTTCGGTTCAGATACTTTCTTTAATGTTCCACTTAGCAGAGTAGCACAGGTAACAATGACAGTGCTACTGCCAGCATTATAGGGATGGAATAAAAGTAAAAAAAAAAGTGTCAATGACAACGTAAAGACAAAACAAGTGAACATAAAATATTGGCACAGACATCATTTCTTTAACCATAATGGTTTTGTACAATTTTCTAGCATGATATTTCAGGGACTGGATTAGCATAGGATTGCTCCCATTGCTTCCAGTATAAAGTAAAAGTCTATTGAGACTTGCATGTAAAAAGTTAATTAAAAGTTGAATAAAATAACCACAGAGATCAAACATTGTCTATTCCCCAACTTAATGCCAAGATCCATATACATGTAATGTTTCATACAAACAATATGTTATTTCATTCTGTTCTTTTCAATAAAAACGATGATCAAGAATAAAAAGCTCCCATTATCCTTTCCTAATAGATTTATTCAAAGTAAATCAGAACTTAAAACAAGTTACATACAAAAGGATTACTCTATTCATTGACACTGCTAGGATAGTATCTTCAGTTCAGTTAGACTGGCTACTAAGCCAACAGTAAAAGCAATATTTTTCTTAAAGCTCCTGCTCTGAAAAGTATGTCAATGTAAAGGCTCACTTGTGCTTATTAAAGTCCAACAAAAAGGCAGTGGGATTTTACAGTTAGTAGGATGCTCTAGATTCGGTCATGGATTGGATGCTCTCCTGATTCGGGCTGCTTTTCTGAAGTGGAATTACATGGCCTGGTTTTGTAGATATTCAGGCACAGACATGGCTTTTTGCTCTTTAAGTGCATTGTGAAAATCACAGAATCACAGAATGGTAGGGGTTGGAAGGGACTGCTGAAGATAATCTGGTCCAACCCCTCTGCTAAAAGCAGGTTTGCCTAGAATAGGCTGCTCAAGACCATAGCCAGGCAGGTTTCAAATATCTCCAGAGCAGGCGGCCCACAGCCTCTCTGGGCATCCTGTTCCAGTACAAGACACATACTCACCATTAGCACATTTTTCTTCTGTGGGGCTATGCTGTATCATGTTTTACAAGGTACAGAAAAGCATGTAAAAATCCATCAAAAATCATACCCCATCATTTCTGAAGACATTTCTAAAGCTTGGAACCTAAAACTCAGTCCCTAAATGCAGCTATGACAAAATAGGCCACAGTTATGGCAGGTTCCCACTGAATACACTGGCAAAATGCAGTGAGCATGGCTGTGTGCAATTCTGACACACAATTTATATGCAAGAATCAAAAAATGGATGAAGTCGTACATTCACATTTTAGTCTCTTTTAAAAAGCATACTGTAACATCTGTTCTCACAAAGCTCATAAAAATAAATACTCTCAACACAGTGATTTATGAGACAAAACAATACCAATTTCAGAATAACTGCACTTTGATACAGAAAGGACATGAAAGATCATCCAGTAGTTTGGTATAAGCACACAATCAATTTTGAAATTCCCAAAGGTGTGGGCTACTATTCCTTTCTTCAAAGATTTTATCTATTGTGCGCTCATATACGCTTTCAAATACACTGAGGTCTATTAAAGGGCATCAAAGTCCTGAAAGGGAAGAGCCTGCGATCTGTTCATGCATATAGAGAGTGAGCTATGAACAAATACCACCACTGTAGGGGCTTTCCATTTAAAAAAACCCCAACTTTATTTCCCTACATTCGCTTCTCCCGCTTAATTTCACATTTAAAGACTTCCTAACTATTTGTGTGTTCTTTGCAATTAACCTCCAGTCTCACACAAATTTTAGCCTTTTCCGGTGTACTATGGAAAACAAGAAATTTGCAAGCAGATAAACAATAAAGAGTAGTGCACATTCATAAAGGTGCAGGTGCTGATTTGACTGACTTGAGTCCTTTCATGACATCTTGGCTAAACGAGAGCCATCATGGATTATTATTATAATTACAGCTCCCCTGGACAACCTCCGTCAATCATCATTCCTTCATGTTCTATTTTAGTTTGCGAAAAAAAACCCAACCCTGGTAATTTTCTAGCTCCCCATGTGACTTATATTACTCCTAGTCCACTGTAATTTTTTCTTCTGCTGCCAACTCAAGTCAGTTGCAAATCCTCAGGACACCTCACAGAGTATAATACTTTATACCTAACATTGACACTGGCAAAGATCAAAGATGGAGAAAAAAGTTTTAATTTAGCTGATGGGTTCAGCAGGCAGATATTGGGCAGATGTGACACATTACCCATATCTGTGCTCCTATTTCTACCACCTCCAGCCTTTTGCCAATTAATTTAGGCCAATCATCCAAACCCATGAAGCACCACAGAGTAAGGCACAGCAGTCAACCCATCTACAAGATAGGATGATTAGCATTTAGGACGCAACTCTGCGAACCTCTATCATTATTTTAATGACACTTTATGTGCTAATTTTAAACATAACAGCTGCTTCTCTCAAGTTCTAGCTACAGGATTTTGCTAAAGATCGCCTTTAATATTACAATCTAAATTCATTGAGATTGTACATAAACAGAAAACCTTGATATTGGCTACTCAGTGAAGAGTAAGATTTGTGGGTTTGGAGATTTGGCTTTTTTAAAACATTCTATATGAACTGGCTAAAATCAGGAAATAAATTGTGGTATCAATACTGTCATAAAAGCCAAGGAAACATGAAACCAAAGCATTTAAATACTATAAAAGTCTATAGAGCTAGGCTCACAGTTCAAATCCACATTTTTCCCTAGAAAAGGACTATACAGTTAATTCTAGTTATGAGACTACACTTGAAAATGAAGCAATCAAGTCCCTTGGTAAAATACATCTTTTTTTTTTTTAACTGGCCCACAAAATAGTGTATCGGCTGACCTGTCACTAGGGTTTTACAGAACAAAAATTACTCTCTTCTTTCTTCAGCAACATTGTGCAAGGAAATTAGTTTGATTTCTGTAAAATATTTTTAATTTATCAACTATTTATCAAGCAATTTGGATATATCAAGAAATTATCAAGGGAAAGCTAATCTGCAGAAATTAAATCTGATGCGGAGATCTTCAAAAAAGTTCAACCTATGATCACTTCCAGCTCTTGCAGGAACAAATTCAGTTAACCTAGTTTCAATTCACCACAACCTGATGGCCCACACTGGCCCGGCTCTACTTGTCACAGAGTATTTCCCCCCTGTCAGACACAGCTGCTGGGAACATTCAGTGAAAAGGAGAAATGATCCTGCAGGCAATTACATGTGTCCTCCCAGAAGAGCTTCAAATAGGAGAAAGATCTTGAACTACATCGAAAGAGAAGACCCTGTGCAGAACAAAGTACAGCTATATAGTGACCCATGTCTCATCTGGATTGCTCCATTTGATGCTATTCGGAGATTATGATGGTTTTTAATGTGTGCAGCCACATAAAACCACGCAAGAGATCAAACTTTGGCTGACTAGGACTAGAATTGTAATTGCCATCCTGAAGCACTGTTTTCTCCCCATGGCAAGAGACATCACCTCCCACCCCAGCCCCATAGCAGGCACATTTTCTATTACAACTGAGGACTGTGTCTCTGTTAGAGCCCTGCATTAGGCCATCTCTCCCCTTTTCTCCATCCTGCTCAACCATGCTGCTTCTGCCTACAGCAGGCCAATATACAGAAAAATTCAAAGTCACAAAATGCAGGTTTTCTTGAAATTGAAAGTGATGATGGAAACACCTTATTTGCTGGCATTTGATTGAGAGGAAAGACTGGTAGATGTGGGATTTTTTTTTGGTGAGGGTCATCTTTAAGAGATCAGACAAGCCATTCAAAGACAACAATGCAGCTGCAGAATTTGTAGCAATCAGGGAATTTTAGTAAAACCTCCCTGCAGCTGGAAATTACTATCCCCTCACAAGCAATGCAGACCTCCAGAGGCATGCTTATCGCCTTCATGAAAAAAAGATTGTGCTACAGAAGAAAACGCATTCTGTGTAAACCAAATCTTGTAACACCTAAGCTCCAGCCTGCTCATTCTGGGCACAGCAAGTACTAAATGCAGCAGTCAGCCATTTTGAGCCAAGATTTGTGCCTTTGACTAGGATGAAATCATTGAAGCTGCTCAGGTCTACAGGGCAATGGGCAAAGACAAGGCATCTGCACCTGGCTGCTTTTCCACCCCAGCACCACTCCCACGGGAAGCTGCAGGCACGCCTGATGAAGTCTGGACTGCAGCGCCTCTGGTGTGATGTGATACATCACCTCTCATAGATGCTCAGCAGTTTTGCACCCCCTACTCAGACAAATGTCTGGCATCTGGATAAAAGCCAGCTGGTGTGGGTCCAACTCGGATAAACTAGAACTGTCGGTCAGCTCAGGGATGCACTGGGATGAATATCCAAATGGAACATCTGTTCCCTATTGCACACCCTCCCAAATCGCCATTGATCTTGAAACATTATTAGGCTTCCCTTAGGTCCAAGATTAACCAAGCAAACAGATGGTGTTAGCAACCCTCAAAGGCAGCAGGGTTCAGTTGTGTGTGACATTGCCCATCTTCTTAAGGAAAAAGGCTGATAACCCAGATGCCCTCCAACTCAGCAGAAGGGGAGTCAACCTTGCAAGAAATAGGTCAATTAGGATGACAAAAATAATACCAAAAAGGAGAAGGGCTAGAAACAAAAAAATGAATATTTATCTAGCACAAAAATAAAGGTCTGGGAAACAAATTTATTTGAAATTCCTAAAGATGGGAAGAGAAGATACTGTGTCTGCATCAGAACTAGAAATCTGTGGCTAGACAAGAGATGACAGAACAATTAATGTATAGGGAAAAATTAAAGCTGATAATGATAAAAATATTGGGGTGATAAGAAAAGCATGATTAGATAATTAAAAGGAGTAATTAGAACTTTTGTTGGAAAGGAAGTGTGAGCGAGAGCAGGTTGGTAGATGATACACCATCTAGAAATGCTGTTCCTATTTACAAGCCACAGATATTTCATAGATATGGGAAAAAGTGGAAGTAGATGGTGATGCACAGAAACCACAAACTACCAGCTATCAAGAATGGCTGTTCAGAGTTTAAAGGATTCAAGAAAAAGTCTGCGATTAGAAGAAATAAAACTCAACAAAATCTCCATGCAGTATTTTAGGAAAAAGAATTACAATTGTCATATGGCTCACCAAGTATAATGCTAAAAAAAAAAAAAAAGTGAGCATTATAATATTTCTCTTCTATAGGTGAGAAAGTGCTGGATGACATAATATACTATGATAATGACAACAGGATATTTCTAATCCAACAGTAACTTCGAATGATGTTAAACAATGTTAGTAAGATAGGCAGTCCACTATCAGCAGGTCTAGATGACTTCGATTCAGCAGCTAAGCCAAAAAGCTCTCTGGATCATTAGTGTTGATTTTCAGTAACATTTCTTCAATAATGTCAGTTTTGCATTAATAAACATTTTCTTTTAAAGGTAAGATCAGTATTTATCTATAGGCTACTCAAATTTAAATAGGATTAATTCCTCAGTGTAGTGAAATTGGAGACTTGTGCTACACAAGGATTACTGCAGACTTTTTTTAAGTGTTTGACTGGTATATTGAAGACAACCACAGCAAACAGTGATAAACAGGAAGATTACCTGGAATCAGGTGACAGTTCCTAGGATACACATTGTGTATGACCCAAAACAAAGAAATTAAAAGTTACACAGAGGTAACCACCACTGCGGCCCTGCAGCACTGTGAAAGCCACTGATGTGTAATAGTGCTGTGCACAAATTGCCCAAGGCTACAGAACAGACCCTGAAGAGCTGAGAGGGTTACCTGAAGGTGAAGCAGGACCCCTGATGCTCTGGGCAGGAGGCCAGCTGAACCGTGGTCTCCAAAGAGTGTGAGGAAGGCGTAGCCAGCCCCTGCTGAGGAGTGAGTAGACAGCAAGGGGAGATGCCCAGAAGGAGGAGATGCCCCATGCCATGCCACTGAGGGTGTAGTGTTCTGGCCGGGTCTGGCTGTGAGCTGCTGTGCTGACCGCCTGTAAGCCATTTGAGAGCACCACGAAGCACCTCCATAGCTTGGTGTTGCTGGGACTGCAGTCATCTTTGGCAAGGCTGGAGACAGTGTCCCTGGCACAGCTCCGCTCCCGAGCCCAGCCCAAAGGAGCAAGGAAGGCTCCAGTATCCTTTCTTCAACTCCAGGCCTGTGAGGCACCAAAGGGGCACTACCAGTAGCACTCATACTTTCAGGCTGGACAGGGAGAGGAGACTCCTGCATGTCACCTGATGACTGGATGAGTTGCCTGTAAACAGTGAGACTTGGCCAGAAAGGTGATGGGGAGTTACCATGGGTTTACCAAACACCTGTGTGAAAGTGGTATGCATCTCAGTTTGAGAAAGCATGGGCAGTGTGGTCAGCCAGGAACATCCAAATGAGCCAAGGCACTTAGTAGTAGTAGGTACACAAAGAGTACCACAGATGGACACTCTACAAAGCACCATGAGACATCTCTATAAAATTCCAAATTAATTTTGGGAGAAAACCCATCCTAAAGTGGTTCATATTTAAGGACAGGACCTTTACAACTACAAAAGCCCATGTGCTCTCCTGGAAGGCAGACATGTGATAAAAGAACTAGTGATGTGTTTTGCTATCTATGCCACGTTTACCTCTGTATCGGCAGACACAGGGCTATGCCAGCCTGCTGTGGAACACAAATGAGTGTGTGCATAATTCTTGTGTAAATACATGAATGAATATCCCGTGTCTTTCCCTATGAACCAGTAAATAAGGGAGGAAAAGCCATGATTATAGTCAGAGACGAAGCCCAAAGCAGAGAGAGAGGCTGTAAGAAGCAGGCTTCACATCTGAAAATACATGGGGAAGAGGCTGTAAGAAGCCACCGCTGAGAACAGGCAGTCTCCTTGGAGTAGAGGGATAAAGCACGAGTGTAGAAACTGGCAAATGGAGGTGAACACTTTCTTGTCCCTTGGGAAACAGAACTACCAATTTTCCTCAGCCTGCCCTTGACAGAGGGAGGTGAAATGCCTCCTGCAGCCTTCAGGAAAAGGCAGGGCAAGGCAGAAGGTCCATCTTCTCCAGTGCTTGGAAATGACTAACAGTTTGTACCAACAGGGTTGCACAACCTGCTGTGTATGCAGGAACATGCTTCTTTTTCTGCTACAAAACTGAATGACTACTGGTACAACCGCTCTGAAGTGCAACTCTCGGAGAGGCCATAGCAGAACGATTTTGTGATTTTTCTCCTTGAGTTTCTCAGCTGTTTCAATTTCCAGCAGACTGAAGCTGTCTGAAGTTGCCAAACTCCAGGCATGCACGACAGAGATACACGGATGAGGCATGTACAAAAAAATCCCCGTGCACTAAAGCTTGATGCACAACTATTTCTGTTTCAGGAAATTTATTCCTGTAGGTGGTAGGAGCTTCCTGGTGCTCGTAGGAATATCATGAAATATTTACTACACTTTTATTTCTTTCAACTGCAAAAAATAAACCACCTCGCCTCCCAAGAATTCACTTGTCGTACCTTGAAGTCAATAATGAAAACCTGGAGTTTGACATGGATTTTGAATTCTGGGACATGAGGTGGCAGACGGAAAGTACAAATGGGCAAGAACACAAATTGTGTTGCCTGCAAGGTCACGCAGTGGCTTTCCCCAACCACATACAGCTGGCACGTGGTCAATTCAGCAGATACCAAATTGGTGTGTGATGGTACTTTTTTTTTAAATTAAAGATAGTCACATGTTCTCAATTGCAGAACACTTGACCTGACAAGCACATGCAGGCACAAAAGATTAAGTGAGACAACAGGAAAACAGAATAGACAGGAAAATATATCTGAAGTGTACCCAGTAATAGCTTCATTTGCCTGTTCCCCGGGGAGATCTGAACTGTTTTCTGTGCAGAGGCTGTTAAACAGAAAATTATTTATTATAAAGTTAATACAGCATGGTTAGAAGCATTTCACATGAGCTGCCTAGGTACACAACAACCTCTACTTAACAGAAGAGAAATTGTGTTGACCTAAACAAACAGCTGGAATAAAACCTGCTAATTCCAGTGGGAACAAGGAAACAGGTTAAGCAAGGCGAGTCATCCCTGCCTTATGCACTGAAGCTCTGAGGACCCCCTCGTAGGCAGGCAGAAGTCCAATGAGGGCAGAGAAAGAAGCATCTACTTCAGCATCCCCACATCCAAATATTATTTTTTTAAAGTAAAAAGCTCC
Organism: Baryphthengus martii; assembly: GCA_013396935.1. Taxonomy (NCBI): domain Eukaryota; kingdom Metazoa; phylum Chordata; class Aves; order Coraciiformes; family Momotidae; genus Baryphthengus; species Baryphthengus martii. The sequence continues at coordinate 488,372 of VWZK01008982.1, read as the reverse complement.
AAAATATTTTGAAAGAAAAGAGTAAAGATCTAATTTTGAAAATGCTGAAACGCTGCAGCATCTGGGGAAATCATCTTTCTTCTTCAGTCAAAACTACTGGTAATAATCATCCTTGAAAATGCAAATACTTCTGATCCCTATCTAACTCTGCTTCTCAGCAAATTTATGACTTGTCAAAAAAAGAATTTTCCCAGCTTTATTCATGAAGTTGGAGGTAATTATAACTTTTTTTTCAGCTAATATAGGAGTGAATGTGTTGCTAATCAAGCCGGTGGGAATTAGAAGAGGTACAAAGCAGTTTGCACAACTCTGACAATTATTCCAGTGAATTGTAAATTTTATTAGAGCATCAATTGCAGTAGCAGCAATATAATCTCTCTCTAAACCTAAATGGAACAAAGAAATCACGCATGACGTGTACTATCAAAGAAAAAGGAACAAAATACCTTTTTTTTTTCAGCTAGAAATGTAAGGGCCACATCCTGCAATCCCATTACCATTCTGACAATGCAATGTTCTAACCAATGCTAACATGGACGATGTGGTGGGGTGAGTGGTGGTTTAGTTTTGTGATCTTCTGCCTGTTTTCAAGCAATCTGACCTCATCCATTTAATGCCATAGTTGGCTAAGTTGGTATTTTCCAACACCTGTACTTATACCCAGATGGCTAATTTGAAATGACTGCTATTAAGACATGCATCCGAGGCATTGTTTTCCACAAATGCCAAGTATCAGTGATGTCCATTATAATGAGCTGCAAGCACTCAGTGTTGTGTAAGAAGAGGTCGATTAATACTTTCAGAGATTATTTTATACCCAACTATCAGTGATGTCCATTATAATGAGCTGCAAGCACTCAGTGTTGTGTAAGAAGAGGTCGATTAATACTTTCAGAGATTATTTTATACCCAACTATCAGTGATGTCCATTATAATGAGCTGCAAGCACTCAGTGTTGTGTAAGAAGAGGTCGATTAATACTTTCAGAGATTATTTTATACCCAACAAGAAGGACGTTTTCTAACTCTGAAAGGCGCAGAAGTCCTACCATCCCCTAGAAAATACAATTTTACTTTTGTTGATTCATCACCGCTGCAAATAAAGATTGATAGCCAAAAATTTTTCAACTGAAAGAAAATACAATGCATTTATATAGCATATATGTATTTTGTCGTGTTTTCACCGGGCTTGAGCTTCTTGTGGCATTTTGAGATTATTCCTAGTAGGCATTACAGTCATGGTCAGAAACCTATACATGGTAGATGGTTCTGCATCAACAATGGAAAGTCAGGTGACATTCAGATACTGGATTCTGTGACTCCTACGTTGACCTGCTCACAGTGGGCAAAAGCATACTGCTGCTGTTCCAATAACACTCAGAAGACTGTTCTAACAGTCTTTCACTATTCCATCTGTTTGTGGCTACTAAGGGGTCAAGGAGACAGTTTTGTACCCAGTAATATGTACATTGGAAAGTTATCATCATTGGGGTACATCATTTAACATTACTTTTTTTTCCGAGGCAGAACACTTGGGTTTGTCCTCACTTTAAATAATTGCGCATTAATAAAATACATCATGGTGAAAATTTTAACTGCCTAATCATAAGTATCCAACTCTTAAAGAAGTTACAGAGCAATGAGTTTAAAAAAACTGCTACAAAGCTAAGTTCTCTCTTCCACTGAAATATCTCAAAATCTACCAGAACCATAAAACTATAACAACATAAATAGTATTTCCAAATAAACTAATGGAGGAATTTCATAATTCAGCATAGTCCTTAAACATACCAAGTCAGTGAGATTTAAGCAAGCCTATAAAAGTTAAGTTTTGTGTACTTAAATGCTATCCTGAATTGGAGAGGGAGGTCTAAATTCAGTATATAAATATTAACTGTAATATATTACAGTAAGATTATTTCACAAACATTCCACAGAAATATTTTTATGCTTCATTATGCAAATATATACTCAGAAGTGCCTTGTAGGGATTCCTAAACTGGCAAGGATACAATTTCCATTATACCTTATCCCAGACAGCTGAATGTTGGCAGCTAAATTTCCACACAACATTTAAGAGGAAGAAAAACAACAACAAACTTCAAACCTCTGAGAGATGCAGTTTGCATCTGCCATGTTCTATAAAGACAAATGCCAGTGGAAACCACATTTGATTTTATTGTACCACAGACTGTGAAATATCTGCAATAAGATTCAAAACAGCCTAAGGGATAACTCAACATCGATATTGGGTACCTACACTGAGACTTCCTAATGGCCTTTAGGTCTCCAGATTCCCATAATACGACCCTAAAAATCCTTGCTCAGCTGCCACCAGCCTCTGAAGGCATGACACTTCCATAGAGAGAGCAAACCATAACTTCCGTGTCAAATGAGGTTCTATAATATGTGAACGGACAGTTTCTGCACCTTGTTTTTGACAATATGAAGCAGCTGGAAGCAATCGATCAAAAGTCAAAAATGAGGCACCCCTCTGCCTAAATAAGTCTACTATATATTTTGGTTTATTCAGAGATTATTTTTTTCTTGCCTGGAAATTTAATTAAAGCAGATCTTAAAGGTTTTTAAGAAATTCATTTGTCTTGATTGGACAAACTGCATACTAGAGGGAACACAACCCACTGCTACAATCATAGAATGTTTCAGGCTGGAAGGGACCTCCAGAGGTCATCAAGTCCAACCTCCCTATACAAGCAGGGTCATCTCTACCTAGGTCAGGTTGCCTCTACCTAGGTCAGGTTGCTTAGAGCATCATCAAGCCTGACCTTGAATGACTCCAGAGATGGGGTCTCCACCACCTCCCTGGGCAGCCCATTTCAGTGATTTATCACTCTTGTGTTAACTTTTTTCTAATATCCAACCTAAATCTATCCTTTCCTAGCTTGAACCCATTGCTCTTCGCCCTATCCATACAAGCCCTTTTGAATAGACCTTCCCCTGCCTTCGTATAGGACCCCTTCAGGTACTGCAAAGTCAGAGTAAGGTCTCCTCCGAGCCTGCTCTTCAGGCTGAACAGCCTCAACTCTTTCAGCCTGTCTTCATACGAGAGATGCTCCATTCCCCTGATCATCTTGGCGGCCCTCCTCTGGAGGGTAGTATTTCAGCAGATAGGACACAAAGTTGGTTTTACGTGCAATCTTTTTCATGTGGAACAGTAAAATACGCCTAGAAGGAGAAGCCAAGACACCCCTTTCCCCATAAAGGCAAGTTTCTCTAAGCTGCAAGGGTGCAATTTCTCTTCTGCTTTGTCTCATCTTTATTCAATACTTTGTCAGTGCAAATGCCACTACTGTGTACCTTGACATGAAAAAGAGTATGTACTATCACAGCCAAGCTTGCAATGGTGTGGCTCAGGGACTTCTTTCATGATATGGATGTGGAAGGTATAGGCTTGAATCCTCTACGGTTTAAGAGTGGAAAGTCAGCCCTCACATACTGGCAAAACGTACTATCATACAGAGGCACACAGAGAGACTTTCAGAGAAAAGAGAGATTTCTTCTATTCCCTGGGCATGCACCTTCAGAAGAGCAATGCACAAACTGTGGAGCTGGGGTGGAAAATACCATATTCCTGCAGACCCAAGAGAATCTCCCAACTTGTCTCACTCTCAGTTACCTACCGGCTAATTCAAAATGAATGCAAGTGTGTGATAGCAATATGGGAGGTTCTTGCTTACTTCCTTGTCCAGCTGAGATCTCACCTCATGACAGTCAATTCTTCTTGTACGCTGTGTAGGAAACATGGGCATCTAACAGGAGGTTAGTGTTCTAGTGCAGGGTTAAGCATACTAGAGATACACCAACTTTTTTGGCACTGAAGTGCAGATCTAGCCCTAAATGACATATGTAACATTTTTAAAAGTAACAGGGGCACTTAGGCCTCTAAACCTCAGTGAAAAACCCTGTTGTATTTCACCTGCTAGCTTTCAAATACTTCTTGCTAGAAGTATTTATGTTTTAAAAACTTCTGCGTAGTATTTCTCATATTTGATTGAGTAGATTTTTCAGAAAGATACTTTAAAAAAAATTATTCTGAGATTTTAGCATGATCTATATGCATGAGAATGTTTTCCATTGTTGGAATCTGAAGATGTAGCAGTGCCTGATTCGTGAGGGCTGACAAATAAGACACTATGTCAAAATTTGGTCTAGTGTTCAGCATATACTACTGCAACAGCAACTCACAGTATAATGAGTATCATATAATAAGTTTTTCAAGGTTCTTTCATTGTAATTTAAATCTCTTGGGATTGACTTTGCTTTTAACAAGTTTCGTATCTCTCAGGATGCACAGGAACACAAAGCACTATGTATGTGCATGCTATATGTGTGTTTGTGCGTGTATATCCACTCAAATGTCTGGCCTACAAATATATGTTCATTGTCCTAATATTCACATAAATGTGGTACACGGGTTTTTAACAAATACAAAAGATGGCTACAGTAGTGTGTAAGCAAAATGCTGCAAAGCCACCAGAATGCATAATGAAGTGCTGCTTTTTCCTGCCAGTAATTACATTTGCATGAGAATGACTCCAACCACTATCATTTATCATTTCTGGCAATGGAAATCTACGGTTGTATGGTTACATATTCTATCCAATTGAGAACCCTACTGCAGCACTAGAAATGTTTGTTTTAGCTTATTACAATATCCTTGAAAAGTCTTCAAGAAATATGAACACATAGAGCTACATCTCTCGCAGTACTTCATAATTTACCAAGCACATAAGATTGACAGGCAATAACGGTGCAACTGGCTGCCAGCCTAATCTCCGTAATGACCTGCATTTCACAGTTGTTAACAGTTATTTGAGTCACCCTATCACCATAATTATGACAAAACAAAGTGAGAATGACAGCAAAGTGCCTTTTTTTTTTTTCCAAAAAAACCCACCCCAAAAAAACAAACCCCAGGAAATCCACAGCAACAAAAAAAACACAAACCAAAACACAAATCTGAAATCTATCCTTTAAAAACAATGTTCTCAATACACATTTTAATGTGATCGTTTCCAATCAGTTTTACTATTTATACTAAGATGAAAGGTGCAGCAGTATTTTCACTGGGGTGCATTTTTTCAAATACTTACACAGATACTTGGAAAATCAAGCTCTATCAGACTAATTAACGTGCAAAAAATTCAGGTAAAATTATTAATATCAAAATAATTTCTGAAAGAATTAACACATGAAAACATATTGGATGGCTCATCCTAATACACCGAAGATAATTAAAACAGACTTAAGAAGTAAAACTCATTAAGAACCAAGTAAAAACCAGAATGTGATCTTGTTTGAAATCTTTCATCTCCATCTCTGAAACTTTCCCTCATCCTGAAGAATTCAGCTCCCTTATAAGGCTGGGAATTACATAACCTCCAATTAGAATTTCACCTGAACATCTTATATACACCATTTGTGGCATAGTAAAAATTCCTGTGTAATGTGTCACAGTTCTGTATTTTATAATCATTTAATACCTTCCTTCATAATGAATGCAGTACCTAATCTGTGCCCAAGCACTATTTGTGCATGTACAGAAATAGTGAAAATTTGTAAGCATTTTATGGACTCCTTGCAAAAGTGGGAGTCACAGAATAAGAAAGGTGTTCCATTGTCATCTCCTATGTCAAGATCCAGGCTGGTAGAAAGACTGATCCACTTAGTACTTCATTGTTCATTCTGAAGCTAAAGCTGAGGGGGCATAAAATAAGTTTTTTAAGGTTCTTTCACGGCTCTTGGGACTCATTTTGCCTTTAACAAGTTTTATAGCTCTCGGGATGCTCAGAAACTCAGAACAGTTCCTTTCGTAGAAGCCTCTATCAAACTACACCTGCACCCATCTTAATATTTCTCATTTAACCTTGGCATCCACACCAAGCAATGGAGGCCAAGGGAGACCACGAAAAACTCTCAGAGACTGACTGCTTTCTGAGCAGACTGACTTGCTAGTCATCATTCAACCAAAATTCTTCTATGATTCTCTCTGCATCTCACTATCTGTTTTTAAGGTAACAAAAGAAAGGTCAATGCAACCTCCAAATAAAATACACAAGCATCCATTAATATGACACGCTCCCTGTCTTCCAGATTTTATAAAAATATGGTTGATGTTTCCCACTATGTATAATTCCTTGCAAAATTCTATTTTTCAACACTAAGAAACAAAACTACTTCAGTGAATAACCGGTGATTAATCATGATCACCTGTCACACAACTTCAACACTATGAAAAGTTTTTCTATACAATCCAAAGTGAAAATATACATTTTAACATGCAGACGAAGAAAGCATACACAACAGTCATCATGTTTTTTTCCACCAAGAAACTAGATTTGCAGGTTTTAAAATACTAAATGATTGCTTCTTTTTATAAAGTTATTTACAAAACTACACAAAATACGGCATTATTTTTCAATTGCTTTCATTTATTGCTATTTCTTTGAAATGAGTCCTAGCAGTTTACAGTACTACATTTAAGTGTTTCAATTGAGAGGATGCATCTTTAGGAAGAATTCATCATATGTGTTTCCCCTCTGTACAGAATGGATCAGACCTTTTCAAAAAGCTGAGCTTACTTCAAAGTAGAAAATAGAAGGGCTTCGTACTTTTGAAGAAGAAGCTTGCTGTACACTGTCAGTGTATTAAAAAAAAAAACGAAACAGACAAACGGACAAACTGAGAGAAGCCATTATAGAAAAGGAAGTGCACAGCAACAGTGCTCTACTACGCTGATACAGCTGCCTATGCATACTTTTAGAAATGGTGACACTACTAGCATTCTGTAATGTAATGCAGTGTGTATCTTTCCCATCATCCTAACTTCCAGTTATGTCCCTTTTTGTATCTGTCCGTAAAAAGATTACCGCAGCAATTTGTTAGCTGCAGTCACTATTCTTTCAACTCTTGGCTTAAGTATACTACAGAATTTACAGTGTTCGGATATGGTAGGAACCATGCACTGAGAGGAGTTAGGAGTAGCAAATAAATGAAATACGTAGTGTAATGTTTTGGGGTGACACAAGGACAACTGTATGTATCACCTAGGAATGTAAAGCTATTCTCAAGTATTTGATGGCTTAATAGAACTGCCCACTTACATCACAATTTGATCAAATCGCTGGAAATCCATACTAGCACTTAATGATGCATTTAGGAAAATAACATTTCATTAATAGTTCAAAATGTAACTTTAGGTCTACCCTCTGCCTAGGAAAAGATCTAACTTGAAACACGTTTCTGAATGATATATGCCGACATGGAACTTTGACACTTCTATATGTATTCTATACAAATTATTCAGCACATGTGTGAAAACGACCTTATTTTATACTGAGTGATGCGTGGATATTGAACGGCTATTCCCAGCTGCAGCAAGACTTTAATTCCTGGAACAATTTATCTTCCATAAATAAGACATCTAGTGAGGAGCAACTAAGATACCTAGTGAAAATAAGAAACTTAAAGGAGGTCAAAATCAAATTCAATGGCAAAGACATATTGGCATAGAGACACAATTCCTAGTAGTTAAACAAAAAAATCACAAGTCTGGAGATACTGACATCTTCTCAGTTAGCATCTGTCATTCAAAGTCCCTCTCCATTACAGCTGCTTCTGGAAAGCTCATTTGTTTACTTATCCTTAAAGAAACGTCAGGACCCAGAATCAACCTAGTCACAGGTTATTTACCTTTCCTTTGCTCATAAAACATTAAGCAAGAAGTGTGGTCAGGCACATACAGGCTTTGCTTGTCCCCATCAGATTGATTCTCATTGTGTTTGCTTCTTGTGATGGTGTAATCCAGAAAGCCCCACAGGCAATAGTTGGGAACTAAAGTGCAGAAGCTTCTTCACACTCAAGTCCTGAGGTGAAATCATGGCACTCCAGCTCGACAGCAAACTACCACAAAGCATGATAACATTTCTACCCTAACCTTTATAAGACCATAAGAAAACCAAAAAATTATAAGAAAGACAAGCATCAAATGATTTTCATCACGTCCTGCCCTAGGCTGGGGTTGTATCCATGTCTTTGTCTAACAACCCTAGGCAGAGAATCAGAAGAGATGGAAAACTAACTTAGAGGCCATAGGAACTGCTGAGGATGAAGTGGGAACTTGGCTGGACCACAGCTGCTAAATGTGTTTTCCTTTTATTTTGTCCAATATAGGCTTCACAGTTTGCATTTGCAAACAGAAGCCACCCCTGCTCCTTAAGCCAGAGATGTTTTGAGAAACGAGAAAATAACTATAAAGAAATCTGTATGCAGTGTACACACAACCTGTTACCCTTTAACTTCATACATAACCACAATTTTCTTGGACAAATATGAACCACTTTGACACTATAAAAACAGTATCCGCTAATTTGAGGTATCTTACGTGCAGCAACCTAGGCGATAAAATGCCAGCCTCTGTAAATGCTGGCATCTACACAAAAATCAACAAAATTCCTATTTTAAATAAATTGTCGCGGTTACATTACTTAAGTGTTTGTGAAATCAGTTACAGGACACATTTTATTCCCATGAGGTTCCTTTGAGTGCTAAAGAAGCAGGTAACTTCCAAAAAAAACTTACAAAACTAAACAGAGACGATCTCAGACACAGAGAGGAGATCGGCAAACACAACAGCCAAGTGCTTAAAGCTTACAAAACCCCAGCAGCTCTCTGTCAAATGACTGACATGGAGTAGAGTGCAGCGGGTGATGTTCAGCAAGCCTGATGCCACATGACCATGAGAAATTAAACCTATTTCCAGATAAATCAGAATATTCCTGTCCATCCTTGGAATGAATTGTTGCCACCATCCTCTCAATCTTTCTTCACTCAAAGAGTTAAAATCCCCTACTGTTACAAGAATGAACGTTCACAAAGTCAAACCCAAAGGATTCACTCACCACTCACCAGTCGTAACGTTTTTAATTTTCCTCATATATAAGAACACTGGTTAAAAACAAGAACAAACTGAAAAATACATTACCGGACCTAACACTGATTAAAATATCATTTTTTTTCCCCCCACGAGGTTTGTAAAATCAAGTTCGAAGAGAAAACAGTCAACTTGATAGAATATCACAAATACAGCTGTGGATCTGTCCCAAAAGATGAATTTAGCTATCTTCTATAATCAGAGAGCTTCAGTCAAAAATACACAACTTCAGTCAAAAACCTCATCATAACAAAAGGATGAACTCTGTACAAATTCAACGCATAAAGTGATGACTACCAATCCTCAGTGGTTGCCCCAACTACCGCCTTGTAAAAACATTAACAATCCAAAATACAGCTACCTAAAAGTGCTAGAAAATGTTCTGAATAAAAATATACAAAACAGCATAACTGCTAAGGTTGGAAGACTGACAGTGTAAGAGTTCAGTCAGAAAAGCGCCCGATTGGTATAGAGTAAAAAAAAAAAAAATCTATTTATATAAATATATATAGTATATAGATATAAAAAACATTTCCCCAGTTGGCAGCTGCAGTGTGAATAGCCTGTGTTTTGCTTCGCAGTGTCCTCCACCCCTGAGAATACTGTACTACAGTGGTATTAAGATGATTACTTGAGAAATGGTTGAAGCAAGCCATCATTTGCCAGAATATAAACACAGAAATTAAATTACAGGCCAGCATTTTTCAAATAGTTAACATTTTAACTAAGTTTCTAAAACAGCCAAGTAGTACAGCTAGTTGATAGACACTTGCTGCATCAGTAAAATAATGTTTTAAAGCATTATAAGCTATTGTTATAAAGAAACTTTTGGACTCTTGATGAATATAACTAGGTAATAACAACTTGTTAAAATACCCACTAAGAATTTATTAAACCTTAATAAATTACAATCAGATTTAGCTGTGACCTTTAATAACACGACACGCTAGAGATCAGAGGGGCATTAAAAGACCGAGGACTTTTAGTCCTCGGGACAAGGACATTAGGATAAAGCATTTAAGTGACCAAGGATCATTTAAAGAATTAAGATTATCCAATGCTATACAAAAACTGATGCATTTCTCCAGCTAAGGCTATGCAATGAATCCTCACATCTACATTATACTCCTCCTGCAGCATTACAGCTGGAAACGATCTAGGCATCATCCAGAGAAAGAGTCCGCCAATTACCACCAAGCTACAATTTTTTTACCTATCAGCAGATACGACAGGAGTTGCAGAAATGTTCTCCCAACATCAGCTGTTGGGTAGCTGCTCGATCCCCAGTCTATCTCCATCACAGATAATGATACAGCTTTACAGTCAACCCATTAATAAAGTTCAGCTCTGTTTCAGGTGAGAATCACTGACGCAAAATCCTTTCCAAATCTTACCCAGCCCTTCTGTCTTCTAGAAAGGCCACTGCTTTTTCTCCTGGTTCAGTTAGTCCAGATCCAGACTTCCATTGGAGGATCTTGCAGGAACCATTTCAGATACATTTAGTCCATGGTTTTCTCCATATATATGGACATGTAAATTTCAGTGAACTTTCCCTGACATGTGTCTCAGGAAAACAGTTTTGCTGAAACTCGTTGTATTTGGCTTCTAGTATCGAGTGCAAGGTCCTGCATCTGGGTCGGGGCAATCCCAAGCACTGATATAGGCTATGCAGCGACTGGCTTGAGAGCAGCCCTGAAGAAAAGGACTTGGGGGTGCTGGTGGATGAGAAGCTCAACATAAGCTGTCAGCACACTCCTGCAGCCCAGAAAGCCAATTGTATCCTGGGCTGCATCAAGACAAGCATGGCCAGCAGGTCAAGGGAGGTGATTCTCCCCCTCTGCTCCACTCTCGTGAGACCCCACCTGGAGTACTGCGTCCAGTTCTGGAGCCCCTGTTACAAGAAAGATATGGACGTGCTGGAACGTGTCCAGAGAAGGGACTCGAGGATGATCAGAGGGCTGGAGCACCTCTACTATGAAGACAGGCTGAGAGAGCTGGTGTTATTCAGTCTGGAGAACAGAAGGGTCCGAGCAGACCTTCTTGTGGCCTTCCAGTATATGAAGGGGGCCTACAAGAAAGCGAGTGAGGGACTTTTTAGGATATCGGGTAGTGATAGGACTAGGGCGAATGGATCCAAGCTAGAGAAGGGTAGGTTTAGACTGGACGTTAGGAAGAAGTTCTTCCCCATGAGGGTGGTGAGACGCTGGAACAGGTTGTCCAGAGAGGTGGTGGAAGGCCCATCCCTGGAAGTTTTTAAGGCCAGGTTAGATGGGCTCTGGACAACCTGGTCTAGTGGGAGGTGTCCCTTCCAATCCTGACAATTCTGTGATTCTATGATCAAACTAGTTCCCCTGACATAGCTCTCCTTCTGGAGATGCAGGAGCTCATTTGTATTTATTTTTCATGGTTTTACATGATGCTTGAGCATCTCCTGAAGAAGACCTATACAAAGTCATTACACCCACATCCTTATCTATCATTTGCAATACTGCAAGGATTGTTTCTTTACTATATTTTCCAGCTACTTCTGGTGTCTCTGCAGTTTAAAGAAAATTTCTTCTTACTCTCTCTGCACCAAGATCACTTCTTATCTCAGCTGACATTTTATTCTCACAATAGTGTGAGAATATACTTTGTTCACAAATGTGATATGGCTTGTCCTGTCACTCCATCCCACGTTTCCTACCGTGATTATCTGCAAATATTTTCACTGGTATATATACTTGCCAGACTATCAAGTCATCACAGAAAAGTCTGAGCTTTCATCTAACCGGGCTTTGCTTTCACCTGCCTTTCTGACAAGCCATCCCATCCCAAATTACAACACCCAGCTATAGGTTCATGAGCTTCCAGCAGGACAGTGCTACTCAGCTTTCATTCTCCTCAGATTTATTTCTGAGCCTGACTAGCCAGGGCCAGCACTGGAGTCAAAGAGCAGGCCCAGATGAGCCTGTCTCTCCCCTTTAACCCCTTATTTACCAGAGCAGCCTTGGCAAAAAATGCTACAGACATAAAAGTGTTGAGAGATGTGTAAGAAGCAGTTGAATTTAAACAGCAAATGCAAGAAAACAAGAACTGACCATATAAAGACTGAATTACTTCGATTCTTACTGTCCTTTTCACATGGACCACTGTTTTTGCTTGAAAAGCAGTAATATCTAAAGGATGGAGATTTCTAGTATAGTAAGATGCTACTCCATGGGCAACAGATACATTTAGCAGAGTTCTGATCTTGTCTGCAGGTCTCTTGTTAATACCATCCTAGGGGAAAAACCAAAATCCTGAAACAAACCTCGGATTTCCAACTATGAAAACAAATAGCACCCGCAGTCAGTAGCTATATCTATCTAAGCTATCAAAGCAAGTTTTTATATCGGAGATGACCAGTCTATCTGGCCATAGTCATGTATAAATAAAACCATCACAAGAAGGACAGCCACTCCAGCACGTGCGACACCTATGCTGGGAAACAGGAAAGTGGGGATGCTTCAGTGGCTTCCCAGGAGTCCTGCTCCATTGGTGCAGAGGAGGCTTAGGCAGTGTAGAGAGCTTGTTCCCAAGGCAGTCCAGCGACCCTGGTCTCATTACACCGTGCTTCCTTGTTTCCTCCCAAAAGCAGTGTTTCAGATTAGCCAGCAGCCTCAGAACTAGCATGGCCATGCTGCTCATCAAATACAAAGTAGCTCCAGCTATGGCATATATAGACATGCAATGGTTTTATAAAATCTCTCTAGTATTTGAAAGGCTTCACAGGCAGACCCTTGACAGCTTTTCTTTACTATACGGATTCAGCACATGATCCTTTTCTTCTTATATCTGGTACATGTGGCTGGAATGCAGTATGGATTCGGAATTCAAGCATTTGTACCTACAGTGTTGGTTCTCTGAACTTTGTTTGAAAAGCTACACAGGATGCTTTCAAAATTAAATCTGAACCGGTAAGATCAGAAACAGAGGAATAGATCTGGACGTGCTCATTGGCACAAACACCACAACAGGAGCAGCTGAAGAGAAGGAGGCCAAGAATAAAACCTTAATGTAGTTCACGATTCAAGGAGGTGGTATTAGATGAGCAAATGCTCCAGTAATATGCCAAATCCATTAGCAACTCCAAATCAGACAGACAGTCCCCATGGATTCGTGTCACAAAACCTACATTTACAGGAAGACTATTCCCCTTTGCAGGAAAGGCTTACCAAGAATAAAAACCCTTGTAATGAAAACCAGCAGAGAGAATAAATTACCATAAATTCTTTGTATTTCAGCTGCATGGATAATAATGTGGGTATGAGCTTCACAGTCTCCACATGAGAACGTTTCTGAACATCCGAATGATACCCTGATTGCAAACAAGGATGAAGAAGCTTTAATCCAACCATGTTCTCTCTCACTCACACAATCTATGTTGGCTGTTCTTCCTATTTAAGATAAAGTTGATATTGAAATAGTAGCTCTGATTTTATCTTAACACACCTAATCAAAACACCCTTGACAGTACATAGATGTCTCCTCCTCCCTCCCCCCCATTTTCAGGAAAAGATGAGGTTTTGAGATGCTTTCTTATACATGACTAATTTTCCAGATACATCATTTAGATATTCACGTCATAAAATATCTAGCAAATATGTTTTTCAGAATATTCTCTTGAAGAAAGAGCATTAGCTGTCATTTTCCAAGTCTTTAAGACATTTATGAACACAACTTTTTCATCTTTTGTTACATGCTGTAAGTTTACCTTCTAAACTACTACTATGTTTTACCTATTCTACATTTATAATCCAAATTGGAAGAACAGTAGTTATTTCTTTACTCTCGTAACTTCAGATCTCAAAGAATCAGGAATTTGAGACTGACTATTCAAGTCTCCTGCTACACTCTTCTTCATATTATAATATTTTTTTAAATTTTAGATTAATTGATGTACTAAAAATTATGCAGAGAGATCAAATTTAAATCTTTTTTTTGCATACAGATATGCAAAATTACTAAGGTGACTGTTTGCAGAGAACATAGCTCTTCTAAATTTTAGATTTATCTTACTCTTCTAAGGAAATTAAAATTTAGCATTATTCCTTCCTGCATTGTGCAAATCTTTTATTGTAATTATTTGGGATTTGAACTACTGAATTAGCTATAATCTCTGGTTTCAGTAGTATGATGGTCGTCTTATATATGTGTCCACATACAGATATATAGACACATGTATATTTACATAAACACATATATTAACACATCTGTCAAGGTACAAGCTCCAGATGTCGCAGCATTTGATGTCTCAAAGACAAGTGAAGAAACATACAGCATGTTAGATCGTAAGATACTTGTTCTTGGACAAGCAATATAATGATTTTAGTTTAAATGACTGGGGTTTTTTTTCTGTCTTCGCAACTAATCACAATGAACAACAGGACAAACTAGAGAAATTAAGAGGAACCACTATAAACACAAACGAGCTTCATTCTTTCCAATATCATCCCTCTGCTATTTCCTTTTTATGGTAACATGGATAGTGGCATTTGCTGTGGAAAGATCAGATCAAATGTCACTTATTTCATTACTCTGTGACTAATCATGATTAAATATATTGGGGGGGAGCTCATTACAGTAATTTTTTGGCTCCTGAGTAATTCCTGAGCAATACTCGAAGCAGAGAAACTTATGCATTGAATGAACAAACGTGGAAGCATGGCTGTGCCAAGTGCTACCTTCAGAGGGACAATACACTGGAAATGTTAACTTCGGTCCTAATTTCTTCTTAGGCAGCAATCCATCAACTTTCATCAGTATCAAGACTACACAAGTTTAAAACTGAAACAAGTAAAAATCCACATGCAAAGAGACTAGATTCTTTGATTTGAATGGGTAGTTTAAGAGGCTCCAAACTTTCACCAAACACAGAATCACCAGAAGCAAAAAAACCTGAGTAGTAATATATTTTTCCTTTTACATGCGCTCTTTTTTTTTTTTTTAAAGTTCTTTCCTCTTGACATAATCAACCATAAAATTCTCTATTTTAAAAGTAAGCATAGCAGAAAGAAAACGCTGTCAAAGTAACTTCAAAGTTAACGATACCTCCACAGATGTACTTAAGTTATCTTTCTCTTCCTTGCCAGGACATTTGAATCCCTGACAAACTGAACTAGTGCCTCAGGACATTGACTTGGAGTTTACAAACTGTGATGCATGTACAGACACATGTAAACTACTTCAAAATGCTACGTAAACCAAGTAGCTAACGCCCATTCAAGAACATTCAACCTCCCCTACTGTCCAACAGCAAAAGATCACGAAAAAGTTTGGAAGTTAGTTCCCTAATCCGTGAAAAAGAAAGAACATAGATTAACTACTGGATTAGCTACTGCCTTTGTGACCTCCTCTACCTTGCTACTTATTTGCAGAAGTAAAGGCACTTCTCCAACAGCCACAAAAAAAACCCACACCAAAACACACAGTAGTGTGGAACAACACAAAAGGCCTGAAATATGCATTGAAAGTCAAACTGATTTGGCTAGAACTGTTAACTACCATTAGACTCACGGCTAAATTGACATCTGAAATATTGAAGAGAGCTGCAAAACTGAGTACCGAGCACATCACATCCCAGCCAAACCACTCCATGCTGTCGGTCTGGGTAAATTGTGAGGATGTGAATCCCATGAAGAATGAGTAGAGTTTATACTGTGATCAGAAAGATTACTCACATTTCTTTAGAGACTAAGTGAAAACTGGATGAAGATTTTCTGTTACATTGGCCAAAGGAGATCTCCATACTGTGCTGCTGCCACAGATGCAACAAAAGAGCAGTCTTACTCCCTGGGGCTAAAGTCGCTATCTCAATGCAGCTGTCAGCCAATACAGAGTAGTGGCTGTTAAATATTACATAGCATATGTGCATACAAAGTGTCTCTCACTCTGTGTTCAGAGGAACTCCTGCTGGTGGTGGTTTGGTGGCCTTGCCTGAACCATCCTGCCATGGTTCATAGCAGCAGTGTAGAAGAGTGAACTGTATTCTTCTATAAAAAGATCTCAAGTGCTTCCTCAGGCACAACCTAACCTTCTCAAGTGCTTCCTAAGCCGTCACCTACCTTCCACTTGCTCCTGCCAGTGTTTGGAAGGGCTCCTGTTGCCTTGGAAGCTCCATAACATCGAGTAAAAGTGGCCGTCAGGCACATTTATCAGTGTTACGGAGCTCCAGAGTGAAAACGGAGACAAGATACAACTAGACGTTCCTCTGGAATGCTGAATTTCCCAAGGAATTCCCTCATCAACACTGCACTTCTCTGCTTTTTTTTTTTTAAATTAGTTAAACAAAACCTAACACAGAATCCCTTTTTCTTCTATTCCTTCTCACTCTTTTAAAAAAAACCAGCTATTAATTACACAGCTTACGTTTGTTTCTTATTGAAGCATGCAATTTCTTTTTACTTTCAAGGATTTTGTTTGTTTGGTTTTTTTTTGTCTGGAGAAAAAGAACTGCTCATACTGCACATTTGCTCAGGTTGTCATGCTTTCTCTCAAGTACTAACCATTTTTAGCTCAATGGAACAATAACTGATAATCATACTTAGGTTCAGCAAAACAGAGTCCTGACCCATAGGTGCTACAACAATATCAAAATATCTTAGGTCTACAGAAATTTATGTGTAGGCACATACACATGTCACTGAAGAAAAGAAATCATTCACCCTATCACTGGAAAACTTAAAACACTCAAAAGGTGCTCTCCTTTTGACTGTTAGGGAGAAGGTAATGATACATAAACTTAAGTCTCATAGTGTGGGAGGAAATTTCATCTTTGCTATTCCTGACTGGCTTGTGGTATAGCTGAGAGCCACATGCGCACGGTATCTTTGTAAAGCTGCACTCATCTCTGACAGGTCTCAAGCTATGCTGGATGCCCAAAAAAAGAAATCTAAATGCTAGAAACAATTTCTTCTGTGAGACAGGGCTGTCAAATTCTAGTTTATTAAAAGTATAAATGTTTCCTTGAGAGTACTGTGGATTTAAACTGTGTTTTATTGGTGGCATTTACCAATGCAATATGGTAATTCAGTCACTTGAATAGCTGGTATTTCTTTGCAAAACATCTTTCTCTATTCAGCACTGAGAAGCTAAGGCAGAGTGCGTTAGATGAGACATTATTTCCAGTAACGCTTTTTTTCCCCCACAAAATGATGCCTAGTGTTTGCCTTTTCATAATCAGTCCAATCTGGAGTAATTTTTCTTCCTCAATACACTTTCAGGGAAGTTTGCTTTTCTACTAAGAATATCATTCCCAACAGCATTAATAAAAACTACAGGCAAGCACTTCAAGGGACAAAATACAGAGGTTGCAGTGGAGACTGACAGAATATTTCCCCTTTCTCTGTAAGAACAACTTTCTGGGCCGAAGTTTTCTCTTATCCTTCACTCAGGACTGTGTAAGTTAAAGACAGAGTCTTAAAAGGTTCCTAAATATTAGAGGAATGATGCTGTAAAGCAACCTCCCAAAAGAAAAATGGAGATAAAAAGGATGAGCATGTTTAAAAGTTCATATGCTCTCAAGAGTGAAGGAATGACATGGTGGCTGTGCTAACACTGTGGTAACTCAATGGGATAATGCAGAATGTCTCAATCACTTCTATTCCTAATAAATTTAGAAGATTTTATTACAGAATTGCTAATTACTTCCAAAGTTAACAATTAGGTTTTCCCTTGAGAAAAAAAAAAGAGTTATGAAAAATTTTCTTTTTGCTCACAACTCACATGAACACAGCCCTTCGAGACAGTCTTCACCCAGGGCAGGCCTCCCTGTGTGTCTGCTGAGCAGGCCTCTCCCTGAGCCAGCAAAATTCCTGTGGGGAATGCAGACAGGGCAGCAGAAATGAGGTTACCTCTTTTTGATTTACTTTCAGCTGTTTGGAGAGATGCTATAACCTATGCTGACAGAGAGACCTGGCCACTCAGGGGCTGTGCCTATAGCTGAACTTTCTGCCAGCAAAAAACACATCAGCACTATTGCAGTGGTGGAGAATGAAATGCAGACAGGAACGCTACTCCCGGGAGTCCTGCTGGGAGATAGATCAAGCTGCAAAAATGCAGAAATTTGCTAAAAATGCAGGTATGCTCTTATCCCTGTTCCATAGAGTATCTCAGATTTTGCAGATCCCCACACTAAGTATTTATAACGCACATGAGAGCATGAGTCCATCCCTCCCTATCGCATCTGGGCCCACCAAGAACAAGAGCCCATTACTACCTGAAGTCTCACCTTGCAATACATTCCTAAAATGACTAGGTAAACACTTCTAAATAATCATAGACTTTAACTTTACATGAGATAAAACATTTTCATTAAATGACCATTTTTTAACCCCTACTGTTTAACCCTCAGCAGCTTGGGTCTCTGTTTCTCCTTGCACTACATGTACCTTTCCAGTAGCAGAGGCTGTGCCCCCAAAGTGAGCCATGTCTGCTTCACCTCCAGCTTCCCTCACATCCTCCTCATTTCTCTTCCTCTCCCTGTTGTCCTCTTTGCCATTTGGTATGCAGAGCTCCCAGCAGCATCATATCTCCTGCTCCTGCCACTCATTCCCCTGGTTGCCACTCAGCTCTCTTTGACTCACCACCACTGCACCCACAGCCCACTAGGGGCTGTGGGTCCCACCAGCTGACTGCAAAACAAAGTCTTGCAACGTATCCCATCCCATTTCTTCTACCATATGCCATTTTTCTCCTTTCCATATCTCCTCAGACTTCATCTCTATCTGCGTAACTCTGTGGAATTCAGATACTTCAGTCAAAGTAATAAAAACTCCCGTGGGCATCAATAGGCACAGGCAGAGAGCTAATTTGGCTGCAAAGAAAAATCCAGTGTTCTCATGAGAATGCAAGGATGGGCGTATGTTTTTATACACTGGCAAAATTTTCAGTGTCTATCCCAGGGTACCTAATACACGATCCCGCCTACCTCACACCTCCCGTGCCGCTCTGCATTGCTCTTACAGATTGTGTTCCTGACAGAAACGAGATGCTGGAGTATTTTTGAGTCTCTGCCCTCTTATGTCTGCTAGAACTATTTGAAACAGCAATGACACTGAAGATAAACTCATGAAATATTTGCAACACACTTCTATCCTGTGGGAATGCTGATACTCAGAGAGATGTCTGCGCAACACCCCATTCATGAGTCAGCCCGGGGTTTTGTTATTTACAGCTCAAATGTCTCACCTGCATTCATATTAAAACTCACACCACTTATCAGTAAACTATTTTTTCAGTAACCCCAATTAATCTTTAATATATAGAGAGCCTACACGCTGCCACATAACGATCATGTTTTCATTTTCCTCAGAATACTTTTGAGAGGAGAGAAGTACTGCTATCCCCACCACACACCTAGGAACAAGGCACAAAGTCCAAGTCACTTGCTGAACTCCTGTGTAAGAAGTTCGGCAGAAACTAGCCAAGAACTTCTATAACCCACCCAACTCCCACACATCCAAATGTGCTGGGAAAAACACTCTTATGCAACTCAAGATGTTGCACATCTTACTCGTGCAACAGATACCAGAGCTGCCATATCAGGTATCAGCTACTAACATCTGATAGTTATCAGATAGCTAATGGCCACTTACCATCTCTTTATACGACTGTTTGTGGCTTATCTCTTCACACCATCCAGGTGCCTGCACACAATTATATCAGCTTATCTAAACCAGAGATAATTTCTCTGCGGAACCATATGCAGCCAGAATGTGGCCATCCACGTTCTCAGACCATCAGGGCTGCAGCAGTGCTCCTACTTTAACTAGTACGTACTTGACTTGAAAAGTATTTTTATGTCTTTCTTTTCTGTCAGTTCCACACAGATTGGTTAACATGCTGCTGTACTTTAGATCTTCTTGAATAATTAATAAAGAGTTTGCCAGTTCTTGAATATATTAGCAGTAAAGAAATATTGCTTGAACTTGTGAACGGGAATCAACTTGCTGCAGGAGAGAAAATCTTTTCTCCTTCCTTCATTACTCCTTTCAACAATACATTCAAAGAATTCTTTTGAGCAAAAAGACAATATTGCAAACTACCAGTACTCATTAAATATAATAAATCTGTCTCTTTTGTTCTATACATACATGGTGCTGGAAAGCCTAAACTGCAGTTAAGAGAAGGAACATCTTCTTAAAAATTAATCCTCTCCCTCTCCTTCAGTGATCGTAACACAGGCGTTTACCATTCTAAAGTAATCTTAAAACAATCCTCACCAAAGGTGCCCTGAGATACAAATAAAAAAAAGCCAGGATGGGTGAAAAATCCAGAAGGGAAAAAGTCATGCACTCTTCTCTTCTCTCTCATAGTCTCTGCAAACTTCAGTAACTGTTTCTAACCAATGATGCTGAAAACAGGAGTAAGAAGGTCAGGGTTGTACCCTAGACTGCCACAGACCAGCTGGGTGACATAGGGCAGGTCATGGTGAACTCTTTGCCTTCGTTTTTTAATCTGACAGTCTCTCAATAGTTTACTTTTTTTTTAAATACATGACAAAGCAAAAAAAAAATCTCCAAGGACCAGGATTAAAAAAAATAATAAAAAAAATATATATACTCCTTTATAAACACTAAGAGCAATGTCAAAATCTCTTTTGCTGATAGATTTGTCTACAGCTCTCCCCTGTGGACTCTCTCCTATCTTCTCATGAATTATATGTTGAGGAAGGGCTGCAACGCTGGAAGTGGTCCTGAAGCTCCCACATGCTAACAGAAAATAAAGTTTCCAGATCTGGCTTCCACTCTTTTTTCTTCCACCACACTTTGTTTACTAAGTCAGAAGAATCTTTTAGAAATATAATGGAAAAAAGTTAGAGATGTGGACAATGTGGATAAATACATGTTGCGCATGAAAAACCTCAGAGCGTATTTTCAAAACTCCAATCAAATACACAAAGCCAGCAAATCCATGTTGACTGCCTATTTATAGAACCTGCCAGCACACTTGGGAGTTTTCCGAATATTAAGAGCTAATTTTAGAAAGACAAGGAAGTACCCCATGTTCAAAAGTCCTTACAGGTATAGTTACTTGTGATTTTTAATTCATTCGAAGATAGTTGTTGACTCAGTTCTATTACATTGAACTTTTATAAATATAAACAGCATAATGACCAAAAAAGGCCACATAGTCAGAATTGTTATTAAAACCATGTACAGGCTGGCAACTTGCTGTCACAACCAGGGCTGATTCTCTGGAACACTGCAAAGTTTATAATAAGATACTACACAGCCTCGCTGTCAAGTCCTTAACACAATTTTAATTTCATGCTTTAAAAAAAAAAATAAAAAAAAAATTGGAGTTTGTTCTTGTTGTAGTTGCTTGTGCACAAAACAAAGGATAACCTACATCCAGCTACATTCAGAATTCATCCTTAGATGCTTTAGGCCCCTAACCAATTTTTAGATAACTGATCATCTTGTAAACTGGAGTGCACCATCCTGCCTTTTAGGCTTGCTTTATCTCACTGTACTGGAAACATATTGGGAGCATAAAAATCTATGTCTGCAGAAAGGATCTGTATGCGCAGTAGGTGATAAATTATCCTGAAGATACTCTACAAAGCCTTGATGGGTGAAAGGCAGACCACTCAGCTCCTTACGCTGTGTGGGGTCTAACAGCAGTTGACATCTTTATCAAAGTGCTCCTATTCTGTTTCTATTATAATAATATCCAGAGTGACTTCACTGATCTGGGTATGTTAAAAAATGCACTCCTGCCTCTAACAGAGAGATGCATTTTTGCAGCCAACTTTATGCAGTAGACACGGCTTCCTAAAAGACCTGTTCTTGGTGCTAATAAAGGGAAAAAACAAACATGTCCATACATAAATTAACCACAGCCAAGGCACTGTAATGCACTGCTTGAAAGGCAATTTTTAAACTATGAAGTGGTTAATTTAGCTGTAAACCTGACCAGCTTACACATTTCTGCAACTTTTCACTATTGTACTATACTGCTACACGTAACATAATTATTGTAAATTGTGCAATTACAATTCAGAGTGTATATTCAACGTAAATGATTACCACAGACTCTTTAGTATGTGCGGCGTACTGCTTAGTGCCCAAGGTCTTACAGAAATAAATTTTGGGGAAAAAGACCTCATATTTCCCCACCACACAAAAAAAAACCCCTCTACAATACGAGGAGCTGTATGAAGACTGGATTTGTGTTTGCACTTAAAATTTCCAAAGTGACACTTCCTTATATTCAGTTAGTCCAAATTTAAGTTAACATTCTCTCCGAGCCCAGTACTTCTCACAGGGAGATCTATAAAAATGGCTACTACTTCAGATTCTTAATATAGCTTTTGGCTTACCTCGCTCTTTTGGGATAGGAAAGAGAATAAAAAATTAAAAGAATATATAAAAATTTTAAAAACGTCTTCTCAGTGCAAATTTTAGTAGCTAATATGGTAAAGATACCTTTTCTCTTTCCAGAACTGCTTAACCACTTTCAACATTGTTTAAAATATGTATACATACACGTATATATCATCTCCAAATACATATAGATAACCACAACTGAAAAGAGACCAAGCCAGCAAGATTTCAGCTCAAAGGTGAAAGCTTGAGAGATTTATGGATGAAAGAAACCAACCAACTACAGCACAAACTCCAGTCATTATAAACATTTTAACTGCTGTTAAAAAAAAAATTGTAATTGAAAAATAGCATGGGAACAACACACCAGTGTAAAAGCAACACACTGGTGTAAAAACCAAGAGTGTGTTTTTGGTTCTTAACTAGACTAGATCTAATTTCAAATCATGTCTCAACATGTATGAGACAACAGTCTCACACAGCATCCTTCTTGCAAAATACATCATCAAAGAAAATAATACTTTTCCTGCATGGTGGCTTGTTAATGGACACAAATACAGAGCTCTGCCTAAACTTGGTAACATGCAATTTCATTCTGAAAATATACTAACCTCCAAAATAAAGACTCACAAAACTGAACTGTAATACACACTAAGGGAACTAATCTCATAGTATTTTAAATTTCCCATATGAGTAATTATTGAGCGTTTTTTGTTTGCCCTGTATTTTGCCCAAAGAGGGGTAGTTAATACAGTGGAAATATAGAAGAATACTTGGTGTACAGCAGCCTCAGCTGAGGCCCTTGGACTCAGCGAGGCAATATGGCATGGAAGGAGTACACATGCCAGGGTCAGCAGTGAAGGGAGGACCAGGAGAGGAGAGAGGTTGGACTAGATGACCTATGAAGGTCCCTTCCAACCCAAATCACTCTGTGATTCTGCGCCTGTGTCCTATGACTGGCATAAGTTTGAGGGCAGAGGACACAGAAAGAGACCAATGTTTCCATCTGGAGATAACCCCAGAGTTGAGGGAAGTGGTACAGGTTGTCATGCTGCAGGGTCTAAATCACAGATATGGGAAGGAAGAGAAGCAGTGGGTCACTGACCAGGTTTTGGAGAGAATGCCTTCAACTATATGGTATTTTTGCCAAAGATACACTTGGAACATTTGAAGATTCTCCTCATAGAGCGTAGCAATCCAAAGACGCACAGCTCTGCTTCTTGCTTTGAAAGGTTAAGATAAAGCACAGGAAGGGGAGAGTGTAATTGTTGTAAAACAATATTGCCTGAACAGCTCCCTGTTGGGAAGGATTGCTTTTGGAGAGTCTCCAGTTCCCCACGTGAGGTATTTCCATTTACATCCTTATCTGAAAGAACAATAAATTAAATTACAAGCTTACTATGTCAAGACCGGCATGAAAAATGACAAACACAAATAAAGAAAAGCAGCTATTTCAACTTTCTGGTGTCCAATTAACTGCACACGTATCAGTTATTAAAAACACAGGACACTTATCAAGTGTGCAGCTTACCTATTTTTTTTCTGCCACGGCAGAACCTGAAAGGCAGTAAAGAAATGATTCTGGGGAACTGCAACAAAGGTGCGTGATTAGCGCAGAAGAAGATGACCCTAGCAGAGACAGGCTGGGGAAAAGTACTAAAGCAAAGGAAATTGCTTTTGGAGCAAAGAAATTCAATGAAAGTGCCAAACCCCAGAACAAGCAAGCTAGAAGGGAAGGCGTTGTCCTAGCTGATGCAGCAGCAGGAGATTGCCAGCTGGTGGCAAGAGTCCTCTCCACACTAACAACTTGTAGGTCCACCTCTGTCCTCTGCTACCCTGACTGTGTTGAGCAGTCCATTACTGGTGTCTGATATGCAAAAGCCAAGGCCACAGAACACAGAAGAGTTAACTAAAAGAACAAAGGTTTTTTACTCAAAATGGTGAAAATTCAGGAGCCTGTCATTCGGACAACTCCAGTCTGGCATACCTAAGATTTACAGAAGAATATATGAACATAACTCTAAACT
Organism: Baryphthengus martii; assembly: GCA_013396935.1. Taxonomy (NCBI): domain Eukaryota; kingdom Metazoa; phylum Chordata; class Aves; order Coraciiformes; family Momotidae; genus Baryphthengus; species Baryphthengus martii. The sequence goes on along the minus strand of VWZK01008982.1, from coordinate 464,044 downwards.
GCCTTTTTTCTGTTGACTGTTAATAGTAAGACAAGCATAAAGCACACTAATGTGAAAAAATCAATAGTATCATGCCTGTTCCTATTGGGAGGGAGTGAGGAGAGTGAGGAGTCTCAAAGGAAGTTAAGATTATTTCAAAGGAGAAAAAAAAACAGTAGCCTGAGTTCTGTTGAATGATGGAAGTGTGAAAGAATTAAGATGGCTATGATGTATAAGAATATTGATTATTCCCAAGGAAACTGTATTTAAGTGGAGCAACAACTCTCATCAGTGAAAGATTAAATTAGTGCCCAGATCTGTCTTATAAAGACATCAACAGACAAAAAGGTTCCTCCGCTCAAACCAGGAAAAGAGAAAACGCTGACTTCCAACCTGATAAATGTGTAATAGAGCTACCAAAATAGAAACATTTTACACATGAGAAAAACAGGCATTACCCAGCACAGATTTGAAAGAGAAGTAAATCTACAGAGGAGGGGATGATTAATAAATATTTGAGTTCATACGATTTGAACAATGTGGCTCCCATACAGCAACCTAAAGAACAGGAAAATGCATTATATAAGTTTGCCTGTGATATTCCTCTCTTTTCCCTTTAACTGATCTCATTGTATTAGCATCTTACTCTTACCACTTCCACAGAATAGCATACTAATTGATTTTGAGATATACTGACTATTAATTAAAGATTTCTGATTTTTCGAGCTAGGCTGATACAGTTTCATTCATATATGGATGTGTTTGCAGCTGCACAGTAATGGCCATTAAATGTTTCACAGCACCCAAGCTGAAAAACAGATGCTTCTTATTTGCAGACACATAATGTTACTATAATACCGGAAGTTTCCACAAATAAAAAATGAATCAAAACCCCAAACCACACCTTTTTACACAGAGAAGGAAGAATTATTAAACATAAGAGATTTATTTATTTTTTAATTATTTTTAGAAACTAAGGTATCTTCATTTCTAAAGAGGGAAGAGGTCTTATCCAGACAGGTTTTCACATAGCTGCTTTAATAATCACACAGGACTAGGAGTAAGATGCAAGTAGTATTTTAAACTTCTGAGTGATAAAACCAGAGACTATAGAGATTTACAGTAGCATAAAATGCACACTGCTCTCTCTAGCAGGCAAATTAACTTCACAAGTGTGACATGCAAGTGCAGCCCTGAAAAAACACACGCTGCTATCCGCACTTCATCACATACAACAGCCTTTGGCATCCAAAGCATAGATAGAAATAGCTTATGAGAGACATTAAACAACAGAAACTCATCCTAGATATTTGTCCTGAGTATCCCAGTAAGGCAGAACATGCACTAACCCAGGAGAGACTCCTGTGAGCAGTTAGCAGAAATACAAAACAATTATACCTTATGATAACTTTAGCACTCCACTTAGAAAAAAATCCTCTTTTACTAATAAAGAAAAATGGAGAAGAAGAAAACAGGAACCTATCTTCCCAGCTGGAGCACAGCATGGGACATGTAAGGTTTTTAACTGAAGGAGCCCCTACACCTTTCTCTATCCTGAGTTCTTTGTTGCCTGACAGTAAATTGGAAGGACGGTCATACCTAAAAGTAAAAACACCAGGCAGTGTCTCTGGAAGGTTGCAACAGAGCCCCTGAATGAACAAGAAGGAAAGCACGTTACCTTTCGCAAGTCTCCTCAGGATTTGACAGCGGCATTTAAAAGAGACAGCGATCATTCTCGCCGCCTGCCTCCCCTGGCAAAGCGCGCTCAGGGCTCTGCGCGGGTGAATGCAGCAGAAGCCTGTGAATTCCTCCTCCCGCACATACCAGGCGAAAGGTAGCCCCGGCGGGGAGTGACAAAGCTTAATTCCTCTTGGCTGATGCAGAGATCAGCTCCGTGTCACCCGGCAAAGCTGTGCCATTCACTACTACCACCACTGCCACCGCCAGCACCTGCGTGGGGAGATGAAGAGCTTAAAAAGCAGGATTTCTTTAAAAGCTAGAAAGCATCCAACTGCACACACAGAGGCAGATATTAGAGGGAGCCGTTCCCCAGTCTCGCATTCCCTGACTGTGCAGGGAGTGATGGTTGCTGTACCAGGCAAGGGGCCCCGTTTTTTAGCAGACGTGGCAATTTTTGTCCTCTTTCCTCACATCTTTCCTTTCCCTTACGGTTGCCTCTGGATAAATAGGGCAAAACCACCACGAATCCTACTTCTAAGGGAAAAAGGAGTCTACTTCAAATGGAAAATATTCTAATCAAAGTATATTAAAGATTTAATCTTACAGATTTGTAGGGAAAAAGAAAAGAAAAAGGCTGATTTTATCACCAGGAAAGGTTTTTGACAATTGTAGACAAGTATATTACAGCCACTGAAGCACAGACCACAGGGGGAGGGAGAGAGTCAGAGGGAAGTGATGGATTGTTGCGTGTGGGCAGGACTGCCAAACATTTGATGACACCAAAATAAATAAAATGATGCTGCATAGAAAACACATAGCGAAACAACTTTTCTACCCTCATTAGCAAAGAGAGCAGCTTTTAGTACACCTGAGAATTTATTTTGCGAAACGTGGCACCATCTGTAAGATATTTTTAAAGATTTCTCTAGCCCACCAGGAGTTTTATGTCTTCTTATGCCTACTCGGACAGCAAATTAACCTGCTTTTACAATTCATTCAGAAAACAAGGAAGTAGAGCACACAGCTCCATCCCACCTTTATGGAACCAAAAAATCGCTGAAGGACAAAACTTCACACCCATTCTAAAAACCATGCAAGTAAACTGAAATAAGCCATATAAAGTTTGTCAAGTCAGATTTATGCACAAAACTCAAGTGCTGCATCAGATAATCTCTTTCAAAACAACAGATTATTTCTTTGGCAAGACTTCTGCTTTACTTGGGTGATACATTTAAAACTGTCTTCATATACTCTCTTCCATTGCTTTGATTACAAAATTGCTCAGATTATCTTATGCCATTTTTTATCCATCACTATATTTAATGTTTTGGTCCAGCATTAGAGTGCACATCTTCTACTGTCAGCTACAGAGCGCCAGGAAAAGGTAGGGACAGCTTTCACACTTGGAATAGTTTCTCTCTCCCTTCCCGCTCTGCGCTGCTTCAGCGGCTCCGTGCTTCCCCTATTCCAACTCACGATTACAGTGATTGTTTTTCTTATTTTTCTTTTATTGGTTACAGCAACAGCTGTATTTCCAAGGCCAAGGTGAAATATTCCATCAGCACAACTGCAATTGCCCAGACAGGCCAGGTGAAAATTGATTTTATTTCGTTGTCATTAAAAACAGATAGGGGTAATCAAGTCATCTGTTCACCAACCTTGTTATCACTTCCTGTAGCGGCCGTTGTACCAAAGAGCTGTAAAATCCATACAGTGGCAAAGCAGATGGACCTGAAGCCGTGGGCTGATCACTCCAGCCCCATAACAGCAGATCTCTGGCCAGGGCATGCAAGGAGGGGTGAAACCAGGGGAAGAAGATGGAGGTTTAAGTCAGTGCAATTTAGCAGTCCAGAAAGAAAATGGAAAATCATGGATTGTCATGGAGGGGAGTTGTGTATTCTCATCCCCTGACGAAGACAAAAACAAAAGAAGAGCAAGTGGTTCTCTGTCTGCCAATACTGCCGCTATGTTTTTTGAGGAGAAAATTTGCCACCGTTCCTTCTTGCCACCTCCTTCTCAGATAACAGGCCTTTACAACAATTATACCAATCAATACCACCCTGTATCTGATTTCCTTTCTCTCTGCTCCACCAAGGAAGCTGTTCCAGAGAACACCACAAGGCTATGGCCTCAGCACACAGTCCCGGCTCATGGCTCATTCAGATCTGAGATGCCAAAGCTGCCCTGACCTTGCTGCTCCCTCTCTGCAGACCAGCATCTAGAATCCCTACTACATCTGTCAGATGCCCACCCTTGATGCTGTAAATCTTGTCATGCCCAGACAGACCCATTTAAACACCTCCCCTTAGCTCAAGGGTAACCAGAAGGTACTGTAAGATGGTTGTTTAGCTGTTCTAATATTTGTTCCTTGATTCTTCCCGGTCAGTACAGATGAGGAACACTACATAGAGTGTGAGCTCAGGTCTATCTGCATCAGGCAGACAGGTCTCCACTTTCACCTCTTTGGAGATGCACATTGCCATCATCTGCCAGCACCAGAGCCAGATGAGCCTGCAGTGCTCCGCCTGGCCCTTCAAAAGAAGGCGCTTTTGGTGAGCAGCTCTCTTGCTGAGAGTCCGATTTGTCTCTCAGAGTGAAATTTTGACATCCTTGAGGACTTCTGCTGTGCAGAGAACAGCAAGAGGTTGTGTTGACACCACGAGAAAAAATTGCTTACTACTTGCTGTTGTGATGTGACTCCGTGACTTAGCCTGTTTCAGCCCCTTGTTAGAGGAGGCAAAAGACAGCACACCTACGGAGCTAGGAGGCTGTGAACAGACTTCAGGCACAAGAGAAAAACCAAGCCTTTGTGTAAGGGGCATGCTGAGTCCCAATGGGATTATGTAAAAATGTATAAAACTGTAATAACGATACAGAAACTGTGATATATATGCAAAACCCGCTGCAGATCTGATCAGATAAGACTTTACTAACAGAGATGCAGCCCTTGATCTGAAAAGTTTTTGTATTGTTTACAACTACTTCTAGATTACTGATGCACATGCTAAATAGCCTCTGAAGCACAGCAATAGCCACTTCCAACGAAGTCAACAGGATTATGCTTTGCTTCTGTTTCTTCAGACAATTTTTCTGCCCTTGCCAAAGGAGGTCATGTGCTAATTTGAATTCCTAAAAAAGATTTCCTAAGACAAAGACTTTGTACTTCAAGTACAGCACTGAATGTAACATTATATTGTATTTACTGCAGGGTTGTTTTCTTTCCTAGTTTTTGGTAGTTCAAGAAAAGTAATCCAGTTATCGGAATAATTGCTAAAATATTAAAATATTTTACAAGGAGTCACATGGAGAAAACAAGGGGGAACGGCTACAAGTTGCTCCAGGGGCGATTCCAGTTAGATTCCAGAAGAAAGTTCTTTACAATGAGAACAATTAAACACTGGAATAGGCTCTCAAGGGAAGTGGTGGACTTCCCTACACTGGCCAGTTTTAAGACACAACTTGACAGGGTGCTAGGACATCTCATTTAAACCTCATTAAAAGGTTGGACCAGATGATACTTGGGGTCCCTTCGAACCTGGCATTCTGTGATTCTGTGAACTCATGCTGCTTATGGATTTACCACTTTCTTGCAGGATAGTGATCATCAAGATTGCCAGAACTGTTCTTGCTCAAAGTTCTGCTTTTGAAATTAAGATATCTCAGGTATTCCTAGCTGCTCAGAACATGTTTTCTTTTACCAAATTAAGAATTATGTGATTATTAAATGTCTCAACTGTCCAAAAGTCAGCCATCATTTTCTGAGGTGTCAGTCATTCAACTCTGCAGATGGGATCAACTGGTTGTTCAGGAAAAAAAACAGAGGAGGTTAAAAAAAAAAAAAAGGGGGGGTGGAGTGTGAGAAAGGGTAGGTAATGTAATATTGAGACCAAAAATCTTCAGACATACTGAAAACTTACTTATACAACACAGATTAAAGTCTTTATTAATTACATTTCTTCCTTATTAATTATCAGAGCTACAAATCTTCTTACCATTTCCTCTGGGCTCATCTGTAAAACTCTTTTTTCATCTTGAACCTTTAGGACAGCAGCATGAATTTGTATCACTTTTATTGCTGCAGTCATTCCTCTCTTCAGGAGTCTGAAAGGTTATTTATAAACTCCAGGATATATATAACACACAACTACACTCTGAACTGAGTTTGTATTCATAAATACTCAGCAGAAGGTCACTAGATGAAAGAAGCTTACATTTCCCTATGACAAGACAGGCATTATAATATACATATCCTATGTAACACCATCTTCTGGTTCATCTTATCAGATCACATTGGACAAAATAAATAAAACAGAAAACATTAAGATCCATTACACTTCTCAGAAGAACAAAAAAGTATGTAATGAAATTTCTCTAAATTAAATTGAAGATTATAACCTTTATATAGTGTGACATTTAAATACAAGTAGGAAATTCCTGTGAAAATACAGGATTCAATGAAGACTACAAATTCTGCAAAATACCAAATTGTGTTTGGGGAAAAAAAAAGTTTGCCAAAAATTCATTTTTTAATCCAGAAAACATAATTCTGATATTTACATCCTTCCATTTTGTAGGAATATATACTCACGCACCACATCTAACAAAAGTTTCCTTTCACACACTGAGTGAGCAGCATCTTAAAACCGGTTACATACCTCTCCCCTCTTTTACTTTGTAGGGAATTTGTCCACATGAGCTGCCATAATTGGGTTTGGATGTTACGTGCTCCTATTTTTTTTTTTTTTTTTTTACAGGTCAAGTTTATGTCACCACTCTGAAGCAGATGCACCACAGACTGCTTGCTTGGTTATAGTGATGTACACCAAAGCCCTAGACCTTTAAAGAAAGCCAGCCCATGGGGTTCAGTGAAGATAGCAATGTACTCAATCTGCAGCCTCAATAAAACATTAAGGCAACCAGAAACACAGATATCAAATGTTTCATGTGTCAGGAAGACACAACAATATCTAGCGGATCTACCTACATAAGAAAATTGAAATGAAATATTATGAAATCTGAAAGCATTAAGACTGTGTACAACTCAATATTTTGTTCCAGCACTTTAAAAGATACTGCTGGCACCTATCACATTATTCATATAAAAAGTCAGATTTTTAAGCAACAAAAGAATTAATTTAGCTCTGAAAATAACAAATGACCATATGGATCCTCCTGTTTTGAGAGCTGAAACATTTCCACTATTGTATTTGATACGTCCTTGTATCAATCAAGAACTAGCAACAAAACCAAGAATTTCAATCTTAACAAACCAAAACCTGAACATTTTTCATCCCGAAGAGAAGAGTTGTATTCCCATGCAGAGACAGACTCAGTCAATCCAGCATTTTGCAATGGATACTGCTCTATTATAAAGATTCCCCTCCACTATGGAGAGAGGGAATAAAAAGGAAAGCGCAATAAAATCACTTTGTTATTCCCCAGTGCTCAGATTATCACTATGGACAACTTGTCAGTTTTGCATAATTTGGAGGGTCTTGTAAATTTACATTTTTATTAAATCAACCACAGCAGCTATTTTCTAGCTATATTAACCACTTTTGTAACAGTCAGGCAATTTCATGCAGACATTGCAGCAGAAGGCTTTACAGGTCATCAAAAGTCACAAAAGGCGCTCCGGCTTCAAAGGATCATTGCTGGAGAACATTTCATGGAGAAGGTAGGACATGTTGGAAAGCAAGGACGTGTGTGTGCTGGAAGTGGTAACAGATGAGGAGAATAAATCTGTTAAAGATCTGAGTTGATGCCAAAACGCTATTGCTGTGGCACCACACAAATATGGTAGCCTCATTGCCTAGGAACAGATCAGTAAAAAATAATTTAGGGGCTTTCTGGTCACAAAAAAAAAACCAAACCAAAAAACCTTAGCTTACCAGCTCCAAACAACGCTAGCCTTTTTGAATTGACAGGTATTGAACAAGTGGTTATAAAATCAGTCAGTATTGCCACAGTTGGTATAGGGTTTTTTTATTAAGGCATTTTATAATACAGGAAAGAATCACATTTTAATTGATTTTCTTTTAAAGTCTGATTTAATGATATATTTTATAAAATTTATGAAGTATTATTAAAGGAAACAGAATACACACACCTTTTCTGTGTGAAAATAACTCTCCAGTGCACACTACACTCTAGTATAACGTAAGGAATGGCATTCCTTACATTATCCTTCACAGCAATCCCACACCAGAGCTCTGCAGAAATGCTTTCTTTTACCAGTCCATATCAATTACTGGCAAAAATTAAAATTGCCCTTTTCAGTGAAACTGTGTTGATATAGAAAGGCTGAGAGATGTTTCTTACTGAAGATACTGTCCTCAAAAGATCCTTGAGATATNTTCACTTCAGGGCTCAGGGTTCGGACCCCAGCACTTCAGTAGCGCAACTCTGACTTTTCATTCTTGATCTCACTTCATTCGCTGGCAAAACCAGGCTGTTTGGCTTTTCCCAGGCTTTCTTAGCTCCAAACCTTTGTTTAAAATAATCAGGGACTTAACAGAATTATAAAACATGAAGGCGCCACATATACTACAAAAATCAGAAACTTTTAGTAGCACAAGTATGTTGCAGTCTCTCAGAGATAATTTTAAGCACAGCGACAGCTAGTTGATATTTAATACAGAAAGAAATCTCTTCACAAAACCAATAGCTTGTGAACCATTTCAGATATCGCTCCACTTCTAGTATGTACGTGTGTCTGTACCCTTTCTTTGGTTGAGTTTACGATGACAGAACGTGCTTACTTTCTGGAGCATTGCTAATAATTTGTCCTTTTATCTTCTGAACTGGCGATTAGTAAAGAAGCTACAATTTTTCAAAATATAACTAAATAAAGCAGAAGCAAAGTAGTCTGCTCTCCCAGCAGAAGCAACAGTGAAAGGAGCAGGTACCACAAACGGAACTGCGCTTTCCAGGACGCTTGTAGCTCTCACGGACAAACAAGAAGTAACGACCCTGCTCAATAAACACAATCAGTGCAGCGTGGGCTCCTGCCAGCAACATGCATATAATTACAGGCTCTGGGATTTAATGTAATCTCAAAACTAAAGGATGACTCTGTCTTTACAAGTACCTTCCACATGCTGCACGACATGGTTAAAGACTCCTGTAATTACAATTTCTGTAAGGCTCTGTACTTTGTAGAGGCTTTTTCAATTAGTGAAAATGATGACCTCTCTATTGCTACATCAGTCTTTAACAAAACAAAGCGAAGTGTTTCCTCAAAATTACCATACTGGAAGCAGGGACAATCTCTTACACTTAGCAGAAAACAGCTGGGTTTACTCTCATTTAAAAACAAAATAAGATTATGATTCCACTGAAACCACTTGAACAAAAGTGGAATAATTATACCTCTCTCTAGCTATACTGCTTCGTTTCCATATTTTTATCAACCTATTTAGCAGCCGTGAAATTGGAATATCACACTAGAAAATAAAATGTGTATTTGGAGGGATGAGTCTAGAATACAATGTAAGGTCATTTAATCTACTACAAAGAGATTTTTAGGAATTAACTTGGCAAGTTTTTATGTGCAAGCCTTTATATTCGAGATACCGTCAAAAAGGATGGCAATGGAAGATTATAGCTCTAGAGATGCAGCACAAAGAAGGGATGGCACTAGCAGAGTTTTAACTGGCAATATCTCCCTCCAAGCCTTTCTAAAACGAAGGGAAACGCTGATTCACTGGTGCAGTTATATTCCTACCTGTGTGCAAGCTGCAGGACACATGACAGCAGCCTCTTTTCCGAAACAGAGTGGGTTTTTACACTGAAATTAGGTCACACACTGGATGTCTGCCTGCATCACGAGCAATAACGAGACAACTGACCACGGCACCTTCCCAGGCCACATTGACTATTTCATCTCAAAAGCAGAACTGGTGTGCCTGGAAACCACAGAAATAAGGAAAAACCAGAAAAAAAGATCAGATATACAGGGCAGGGAAAAATAAGAAACGGGAAAGGAAAAAAAAAAAAGAATTCCAGTTTGAACAATTTGTGTTGACTTTCCCGATTACAATGTTTGCTGGCTAGAGTTGTTAACTTGTCTTGCTAGTTGGTTCACATCTTACTCTAATTCCCAAGCATGCACAGCACTGTTGTGTCCCCATATGGAAGCCATGCTACAAGAGACACCAGACTCAGAAGGGTGTACCACGCTGGAAGCAGATGGGTAGGGACCGAGCAACCTTTGGATGAACTTCTGACAATTCCACACCAGGAACGTTGCAATCCCAGTGCTGATATAGGCTTATAGTATCAACCTTGCAGTTTCCAGTTTGCTGATCTCTGCAAGAAGAAATGATCGCTACACCTTTTGATTTTCCTGCAACATGCTTGCACATTAGGGTCTGTGTGTGCAGACCTTACAAAGGCTTGGATGTCACACTACAGCACACTGCATCCCAGGCTTGCCAGGTGTATCTTCCAGGAATTTTTCATTTGGCGATATAAAATTTGACTCATTTGGAAATTCTGCCATCTTTGAGGACTGACAACCAGCCACCAGTAGGGAAAAATGAAAAGTACAGTGGTCTGTTACTGTAGTTTAGCTTAACACACAGGGAGCAAGGAAAGACACAGCAGAGTTGAGATGAAGGAGGAAATCTTCCTGTCAAGTGAAAATTCCTTCTATACCTCCTTGCATTCCTCTGTAGCATGAGCAAACTCTGCTCCCCTACTGTTACCTGGGAGCACTACCACGCCTCACCAGTGCTGTTACGGCTGCGGCTGATGTTTCACAAGGCTGATGCCAAGTATTCTGTGGCCTCCTGAGACCAGCAACGTTAATACTCTGTAGACGGTCCTGGATTCAGTTTCTATCATATGGTGACCTACAACTCAATGACCAAGTTATTTCTTCTCATTTTGCGTTCTGAAGATTTGTGAGAAAAAAACATGGCTTTAGCTGGCTTCAAATTTGAAGCCCAGCTTCCACACCAGGTCTTCTTTGGTATCTTCTGAAACTGTGCATCTGGTTGAGAAGGTATATTCCTGAAGTTTCCATGCAAATACATTGGCCTTCATAGTCCCAAAAAGAGTGCCTTACTGTTGTACATCAGCTTATCACAGCATATGGCCAGTATCATTCACACTTCCGTACAGCCTTTAAATCCCAAAACTTTGTGTTAGGTGATGATTTTTTAAATGGAATTAATGAATAATTAAGTGATTTTGGATCACCATTTGAACCACAACTGTTTAAAGGTAGTTAAACATCCGAGCAACAATCACAAATAAAACATAAGAACTGAGACCTATTGAGACTCGTGTGCTCTTCCGCTGTAGAAACCTACATCCCGCCAGGGACTGCTGCACCACACAACTCAGTACACTTCAATTCACTAGTCTAGCTCAAGACTCAGAAAGAGAGTGAGTTAATCTGAATTAATTCTGTGCTACTACAACCAGACTCTCATCCGGGAGCTAAACGAGAGCTAGCTTGGGCATCTCCCAGTGTTGCACAGTGTTAAACAACCCCCGGGCATTACCAAATGCTTTTACCGTAATAGTTTAGTGAAAAGACACACAGTTAAGCAACCAAATACAAGAGGTAAGATCAAGGAACACAGATCACACAAGCACCAGGGAGCACACCTCAGAATACAATGACTCTAAAATGGTTGAGCAGAGGTAAGTGAATAGCAGCTGTGACTACAGGTTTAATGCAATCATTGCTTGTGTAAATGGGGCAAGATTGAGTACAAATACCAAAAAATTGCTAACTGCCTTTTATAGACAGACCCATACTAGAACTCGATATTCAGCTCCAGTATCAATGCTTGGTTTGGATATGGTTTTTTTTTAAAAGGTTGAAAAACTGGACGGGGTACAAAAAAGAGTACCAAGAGGGATTTGAGGAACAAAATAATACCTCATGGAGTGAAGGACTCAGTATGGTGTCATATTGAGAGATTTTGGACAGTGATTTGATTACACAGTGCCTAAGAGCACAGGAAAAAAAAATGTTTGGAAGTCAAAGCCAGTGAAATTCAAATTAATAACCACCTTCTGATGGATAAAACTATCAAAATGGTTCTCTGAAGAGGAACTGCCTGCCTGCCTTTCTGGAATATGTATTTTTGCAAAACATCAGTTATTGGACTTGCTGTAACAGTAATTGGCCAGATGCTGCATCCTACTTACACTGGGGGTAACCAAACATCCTACACATCTTTTCTTGCCTTAGAAAGCACACGAAGCAAAAGATGAGACTGATGGCCTCCTGATGTCTGTATCTACTTTACTGCTTTGAATAAAAGAAACGGACATCATTAAAAATCGGACTGGAAGAGTCTTCGGGCTATTTTCATCCTTACAATACTAATCAGGTTTGCATAACAGTGAAATCTATACGAATAAAATATTATTACAAGATAGGACTAGCTACAGAACATGCTTTATCAAATATAAAATTAACACTCATATAAAAATCTTTTTATAATCAGAATTTCTACTGTGTTAGAAAAACTGCCCCATTATCCGCCAAAAGTGCTCTACATTCTCAAAGTGCCAGCACTTCAAGAACAGCAAAACTCTTTTGCACACCGTCCTTCCCTTCCTTCCTCCCCTTTTGCTGTAAATGACGGGAGAACATCCACAGCAACAAATAGCAAATACCCATGTGCAAAGTAGCACAAAGCATATAATTTACATCAGAAAAAGAGAACATCTATAACATGTATGACTGAAAGGAAATCATCACCATGATTTGCTCTCAGGAAGCAGTTAACAAAACAAAGGAAAGGTTCCTAGACAAGGGGCTGAAGTATTCCTAACATAAGTCTCAAAAGTGAAAGGTTGATAACCTCAAGCTTGTTTTAGTGTCATTCCTCCCTTATTAGTGCTTTAGTGGTGTCTCATTGCTATTCATCATACTTTTAATAGCTCGTTCTAAGATACTCCTCAAAAAAGTTCAAAGCTTGGCCAGATAACATTAACACTTAAAAGCCTGTATACTACATATTTATAAGCTTGGGTTTTGCTTGTTTGTGGTTTGTTTTTTTTTATAAATCAGAAATCCTACAATTTCCTAAAACATGACATCATATACAACAATGATTAATAACAAACTCGAAGCAGCTAAATATAGAGACAAAACAATGCATTCAAGATGCCCAATATAAAAGTAAAATACGCCAGTCAGCAAAACAAATGTTCCTCTTGAAAAATTAAATAGATAAGTGAAAGAAACACCGGATATCTTCCTACAAAGAACAATTTTTTCCCCCATATTATTGTAAATTTATCACTTGTAAACACACAATTGGTAGTAACAAAGCGTTGTTTTTATTATTTTTCTAATATTCTTATACAAAACCACTCACACAGTTCTTCTGCTCTGTTGGGTATGAAGTAACAGCTTATCAACAGACATCAAACTTCAAGTTCTGTATTACATTTCCAGTACCCAACTAGTAACTTTGCCTGGAATTTGCATAGATTTGTTTAAAGGTGCAAACAACTCCACCTTGAATTGCTGATGAGCTCAAAGCTCTCAGGCTGGCTTTAGGGGCTTGAGAAAATTTAGTCTGGGCCAGAACGAATGCCCTTGGCCAGCTGCCTGAGCTCAGAGAGGAGACACGAGGCTGCAGCAGTCACAGCCCACCTCTGCCACCCCAGTGCTCCTCTGGAAGCTGCCACTTTGCTTCATCATGTCACACAGTCAAAAATCTCTTTGAAGATGTTTCATAAGACTCAATAAACCTCTGTGAAAATTTCTTGATAATTCATTCTATTTTCTCCCTTATTTTTCCACATTTCTGCAACTATTATGACTTTTCAAAATTTCCCCTCAAAACCTGTCTCCTCTTTCCATAAATACCTGGGGGGTTCTAATAATTATCCATTGAATACAAATATGCCATACACATATATTTTTATCTTTTCTCATAATCTAGGCCTAAAATCCATCTGGTTTTTTTTGCTGAGCCCTTTCTGTTTGCTCCTATGTTTCAATAAGGGAAGCAGTTGTAATTTAACTTAATAGTCTTGGTGCAGGCCAACAGACATTTAAGTAGGGGCAGCTACTTTCCTGTGCCTGTGACATGCCCTTTCTTAGTACAGCATTAATAACTCCTTTCTGCAAGTATTACTGCTATTAGTGTATAGTAAACTTCACTGCCATTTGTCCACACATGCCAATCTCTCTATGCACCACGGCTTTCCAGCTTTCCATTCACAGTATACCATCATATCTTGGATTATTTCCCCATAGATTCATTAACTTGCCAAGTCATATGATATTCTTCCGCATGTTACACATTTCTAGTTGTTTTAAAGACTCGTTAAACTTATCTTTCCACTCTTATCACTATGTAGGTCTCCTGATCTAATTTAATCTGCTAGTTTTATCAACAGTTGGCAAGGTTGTTAAATCACTACTGTTTTCGTTATCCTTGAGTCAACTCCTGAGGGTCTTTTTCAACCAACCCATTTTGAGGAATTTTCCCTTGTTAGACGATGAGTGTTTAAAATTCACCAAATGCTTCAAAAGACCCATAAACATCCTGCATCAAGCACTAGTATTTATTCTATTAACTTCGTATTATATTCCATACCGTGACAGAGTTTATTATTTACAAATCTATACTGCTTATTAACTATGGTCATGTTATTTTGAAAGCCTGAAATCCCTCTCCTTCTCTAATGTTTATTCAAAATTCATGTCATCACTGAAATTCTATAGAAACAAGCGCTAAATTAAGTAGATGATCACAGTCAAAAGTACTTCTCTCTTTCTCTCCTCTTTCTAGGTGAACTCGTTAATGTAAGTCATGGCATGTCACTAGTTTCCTGTTCAAATGCAAGGTCAAACTTTACCTGGATGAGCACAAAGAGGCTGCATCTATAGATACAAGAGATCAGTGTCTTCCCAGCTGGTGACAAAGTTGGCAATACTGTACCCTTGAATTTCTTTGTTCATGTGTCACAGGCATTATGTGACACATGAACCGGCTCCTACAGCAATTGCTGTAAAGCAGCACTTAAATTTTTTTCCCCAACATACATTAAGGTTTGCATCATGCCAGCTGCTGTACTTCAGCAATGAAAAGAAAACTCAGTACCACAAAGAGAAGGCTGTGTACAGACTCTCTCTATGAACTTACTTGAAAAGCGCTACATAAACTTAATTGATCAAAAGGGAGTCACAAAAGGATGAAATATTTTGCAGAGGCATATGCTAATGGTACTGCACCAACCTCCAAGACCTACTGCCTTACTGGAAAGGTCCATAAAACCGTTGAGGTGATGGAAATGCTCCTGAGCTGTTGCTTGGAATGCAGAAACAGGATGGTAACTATGCCCTTTGTTTATTTATTTATTTAAAAAATAAGGCAAGGAGAAAGAGGCCTGGGTGTTTTAACAGGAAATTAGAAAGCTAGCTGATATAAATTCACCACCTACCAAAGCTTTAACAGCCCAAGTTCCCCTCCCCCTGCTCCCCATTCCCAATCTCTCAGCTGCATCCGAACGCTCACAGTGCTGCTAATGGATAAAAATGGAAACAAATGTATGCAACAAATCACAGCGAGCTCCTGTGCCAGCTTCCCCCTTCTGATTCATCAGACCCAGATCTTGATACTGCTGCCATGTATTAAAATCAATGTTCTGTCTCTTCATTATTGTCATTATTTCTCTTTCACTTCAGAAGTTTCCTTTCCTTCAGATTGCTGCCTGACCAGCCTGTCAGGGCATATTTAAATCAATACTTTGTGCATACACGCGTGTGTGCCGTGCATCTGGATGCCACCTCATTACCATCTGAATTCCTATCATTTCTGCTGGGGCACAGAAATGTAGGGGTAAAAATCATGTCAAATGACAGAAGATTACAGCCATCTATCTCCATCATTTAAAAATCTGAAGGAACTGCAGATTTTGCCATCAGCTCATTTCATACCTGATAAGAAAACCTAAATAAAGATTGAATGCAGCACTTTCTGTGATGCATGAAAACGCAATGCAGTTCAAGCAGAAGGCATTAAAGATTCATCCTCTTCTTGGCCAGAACTGGGGCTTCAAACTGCTTATGTCAACATCACCTACTGTACCTGGGGCTCACCTTCCAGGTCATGCAGGAAAACCCTATTATGGAGGAGAAAAACATAAGGTGCAGGCTGTTAATAGAGAATTCAGACAGTTGGAGTTGAGCGAGTTAGTGGTAAAGTTACTCTTTGCAAGGCAGAAGTCCTACTGAGAGTACAGGTAACCAAGCCAGCCCATGTTTATGGAGTAATTGCTATCACTGGTTGAGCTCCAGGTCAGAGAAGCTCCGCTGGTACTACAGCCTGACAACAGGGATGCTGGCTCCTGCAAAAGCACACTGGAGGAAACGGGTGAGGCTGCAGGAAGTTAAGATGCACAATCTTCGTACAGTATAAAGAAACGAAGTGTAAAATAAAAACAAAAATAAAAATAAAACAAATGTTAAAAAAATCTAATCTCTGCTTGCTTTCATTTGGATGTGAAAAGCCTCCAAAAAAGGAAGCATCTTCCTTTAGTTGGTCCTAACACAGATACCACTGCACTCTCTCTCTTAACAACGTGCCTGTGTCTTGTTTTTTCTTTTTACATTTAATTAGAAGCACAGCATTCTCCTGAAAGAGGTTTTTCATTTATGCCAATTCATGTCTTCCTGACATGAAGATGAGCCTACAGATACTAATGTCATTTTCATATAAAACTTGTGAGGATGCTAAACTTTTGCTGAAATAAATGTAAAAAAAATCCTCAAAATAATAACCCACATTTACACACTTACACACACACAGAGGCAGCACATTTTCCACTGACATGATCATTTCAGGCTGCGTATTTAAAGTCTGTTAATCTGTGAAAAGTTGATGACCACTCTTCTCTTGGGGAGTCTCCAAGTGATGCACAAGTAACAGACATTCGCTGGGTGTGTGGTGTGCACTTGCCACTGGCCTCTTCCTGGGCAGTTTAATTTCACAGATTTGGGACGTGCCTGCATCTCAGGTGTAGACAAATCTTTTTCCTCCCCTTTGCACAAAGACGGAGTAGATACTTGGATTACTTGGAATCTTGGAAATACTGAATTTACTACTTCAAGATCCTATCACCAAAAGCAGGGAGGAAAAGTAAGTAGTTTTCATAAATTTTGAAGTACTTCTTTTATATTCATTCTATCTATTCTTTCCTAATCCATACTCACTTTCTCTGATAAATACATATACAAATCTCAACTGCAAAATAAAAAACCCTTTAAAAAAAAGTATCTGGGTCCCATATCACTGGACATCTTTAATTTTTTTTAAACAAAGTTTGGAAACAAACCCTGTATTGATAATATCCCTTTAAGGTCTGAGCGGAGGTAAACTCAAGTTCCCCTCTCCACTAGCTTTCACAGGAACTAATGACCCTAACCTCTGACATAACATCTGGTACCCTAAAGAGCTGAGTTTATGAACTAAAGCTGTAATGTAATAGGCTCCAGCACTGAGGTGATCAGAAGCACATGAGATGTCTCATCTAGAATTTGTAGTTCTGGATCCAGTCCTTGATGGGATCCAGAGGCCAAAGGCCCTCATTGTCTGTTTTAGTTCTTTAAGCCAAAGAGGAGGGACAAGAGGGGTAGGACCATATTGAAATGTCTACACAGAGTCCGGAGCTCAACCCTATGGAGAGCTGCAAACCAAGAGAAGAATACCCACTCACTTTAAGCAGAAACAGACACAGGAAAACATCTGAGAAAATGGCAGAAAAGACTCTAAAGGTTCGTTTTTGCATCAAAGTCATTAATATTCAGCTTATTCCATGTGAAACATTTGTTTCAAGGGACTGAAAAGCTCAGAAGATTGACTTTGATTTGGGGAGGCTTTCATTCGTAGGCTGTCAGTTTGGATCCAGTTGAGGGAGGTACTGACAGATGGTTTCTAATATCTAAGAGTTGCTTAGTGGCGTATGACAAATGACAAAGCAGTTGCAGAGTGAGTTATATAGTGAGTCAGCAGTCCTTTCCCAGAAGGTTCAATACTAATTAAGAGGCAACTCAACACCCTTTGTGCAAGGCTGCTTGGAAACTTCTGCCCAGACATCAGAAACAAATTACAACTGAACTAAATACCTTAAGCTTCAGCATGGAAATAAATAACGGCCCTACAATTATAGCGCATCCTTCAATACCCCCATTATGTTTTTATTGGAACAGTACATTTAGTATCGTTACATGATGCCTGACTAACAAAAATGCCACTTTTTGTTCGCTCAAAAATACTGTTGGTGCTGAATCGTTTGCCTTTTATTTAAAACAGTGCTTTGGTGGACAGGCTCCTTCTCAAGTCCATCATCCAAACCTGATATGCACCGCCATATGCTAAGCAGGACTAAGGATGAGGTCCCACAGAAAGGCACTGAGCTACAACTAGTGCAGAGCTCACCTCCTCCTGGCTCCCCAGACAAGATGGTTCAGACTGGGAGTAAGGCCCCATTTGGCTCTGGAAGGAAACTGCCATTAGCAATGGATTTAAATGATGGTTTGTATCACATCCTTTCCTTTCCATTTAACATTGTGCTGAAACCTACAAATTCGTTTCAGTCACGTTCAACATACAGATGGAGACTGCCAAAATCGAAAAGAGCTTTTTTACTCCCTCTTTTCTCTCCAAGTCGCGCTTGTCGCGCAGTGAGTGATGAGAAGGAACAAGAGATACCCACAACTCACCCTCAGTCTCTCACAGAGAATTTTCTCTTTTTAATCCATGTCAGCTCTGCCCCAGCAGCAGTGCATTTGCCTGAAGTGCTTCAAGCACTGCAAAATCCTGCCTTGGGGGCACCGGTCTCTGATTCTTGTTTTTTTGTAGAACACAAAAGTCCCGTGAAAGGGCTCATGTAAAACTTGTGCTGTGCATTTACCAACACAAAGAAAATTGCATTTCAGAGACAGGACATATCTAATTGCAAGGAAATAACTTACAGCAAAATGGCTGTAAGAACTACTGTAATAAAAGACAGCCTCAATTAAAAGTTACAATAGCAAGGCAGGGAAAGATACAATATGATGCATGCTAATAGCCTGCTCGAAATCTCAGCACAGAGCAGCATTAGACACAGGAAGTCATCTTCTGAAAAAGCTGATGAATCATTTAGTTAACAAGCAAAGGTCATGCCTTTGATCAATGGGATCTAAGAATAATAATGAAGCAGAAGACCCATATCATACATACTTCACAAAAAGCTATTGTGTTTTAGAAAACTGCTTGGTTTGGGTTTCTTTTTTGGTAATGCTATGTTTGGGGTTTGTTTGTTGTGGTTTTGATTTTTACAACCAGTGTTCTTTTTGTTCCACTCTTTGCATAATATTTAAAACATCTCCCTGGCACGGGTGACAACATCTACAGTTCTGTCTTTCCTTTCTTTTGCCAGCTGCTTGTGAACCTTGTGGTGTTGCATTCATGAGCGAGGATAACATGTGAGTTAAGTCAATAATGAATCAGCATAAAGAAAAAAAAATACAAAAAAAAATAGCCACAAAACAATAAGACACAATAAGACCCAAGAATAAACTAAAAACAGATACGTAAAATTAGCTCTTGTTAATTTTACTACAGCAAAAATAAGCCTCTCATTACTTTTTAAACTTGGCCACAAGGAAAATGTGTTTCAAACACTGAAAGCATACTTTTTTTGATCTTTTACACCATGTCTCTATTGCAGAGCTATAAGAGTTCACATCTCAGGAGAAAAAGCAATTCAGTGGATTGTTAAATTTGTCACCATATAAATCCTCTTCACAGCATTTTTTCCAAGTTGATCTTCAAGGTTAAGAGCTGTTTCCCATACTCCTCTGCTACGTTAGATTATTAAACAAGTGTCATAAAAGAAGGCTTTGATTTTGTAAGCGATAAAAAGAAGTTTTCCTTCATGCTTTTAGCTATCAATATGCTAGAACATATATACACAACATTAGAGCACTGGTGAACCTGCTGCAAACAAAAATCCCTGATGATGCAGAAGTTTTCTTCACCCTATGCAAGGTGCTAGAAAGAAGCTTTCAAGGGAGGCAACAGTATTTTATTTTGTGCATCCCAAACAACTTTTGGGGACCATCTATTCATTTTACATTTAGTAGGGTCTTACAGTGCCCTTTTTTTCAATAACTTTTGGATGTTACTCAAATGAAGCTTTCCTCCTCCATGGTCAAGTCTCTCTCCTCCTGATTTTCAGTTTGTTGAAGGAGCACCAGAGGAGAATGCACCTGGACATTTCTGCACCAAGCATTTGTTAGTAAGACAAGACTGAAACCCCAAGATTGTTCCATGTTTGGAAAAGGAAACAGAGATGGCTGGAAATGTTTCTAACCTTCTCTAAGGGTGAACCAGCTCTCAAAACCACATTAGAGGTGGCTCTGTCACTTTCAACACATGGCTTCTCCCCTGCCACAGAGGACAGATTCCTTACGCTGGCTCGAATGCCAGTGTCATACAATGCCAGGCCATGGTTTACCTCCCCCAGGCCTAGGACATAGGCAAGAGCATCACGGGATTTAAAGTGACACAGGCCATCATGTGCTAGAGCAGTAACTGAGAGACAAACCAAGTGACCAATACACAAAACCCTGTTAATCTGAATTACATAAACAGGAATATTTCCTGATAAAACGTAATGAAGGCTGTTTTACTTATACCACATCAGCACTTAGGGGTTCTTTGTGAAACAAGACAGTCTTTTTCTGAGATATTTGGAAACACTCACCACCATCACCCTGCCCCTCCCCAAGAAAAAAATAACCACAACAACTCAGAAGACAAAGCCACAAATACAGAAGAACTGCAACCTTTCTGCCCATTAAGTGGACCATGTTTCTCTCTTGATCAGAAGGTGGAGCTGAGGTGATGATATCTGTGAGTTTAAAGTCAGATTAGCCCAGCACACGGGGAACAAGTCTGTCATCACTGTTCAATTTGAGAAAGATCTTCCACTTTTGAGGAGCAAGCGATGCTCAATCTAGGCATTAGGAATAAGTAAGATGTGATAGAAGCTGCTGGGTCACAGGAACTAGCCTTCTGCTTGAGCCAATGCACCTCCTAATGCATTGAGCAACCACTGTCTTAAACTTGCCCTTCCCTTAAGGCCAGCTTGGTCTGGGACAGTGTCACTGAGTGCAGCAGCTCTTCTTCCCCTAGGGGATGTGTTCCTGCAATCAGCTCTTTGTAGCTGCTTCCAGGAATGTATTTGCTCCTACATATGTGCCCTGAGCTCTGTTTCAAGTCCTAAATAGTATGATAAGAAATGTCAGAGATCCAGATTTCCTCCTTGCCTTTTGTTCCTACCAGTTTCAGAGACAAGGGAATGGAGCAGCCTCCAGCCCTCTACCTTCAAGGCAAGTGTGGTGACAGAAGAACAAGGATCCTACTACTGGGACTGGCCACCTCACTGTCACCCGCTTCATCTTCCCACCAAAGTTCCGAGGGTGGATTAGTAAGCGACATCCACTCCATGTAGTGCCCTACTCCTGCAGCCCGCTGCTGCTTTCCACTCCCCAGTTGAAATTCTGGATCCTCCTTCACACTGCAGCACACGTCTCTCCACTGTTCTACAGACCATCAAATTCGGTGGCAACAGCAAGCCTTTTCCCCTACACATCATATACCTGTTGTTCTGCCTTACCCATTGCAGCACCAAGAGAGCTCCTTTCAAGTGGCAGAACTATAAGCATTTAGGACTTATAAAACAATAATTAATAATGACTGCCCAAAATGTTCACAAATACTACCAGAGAGAAGAAAATTGGAGTAAATGTTAGAAAAGGCAATTTTAATGATTGGGAGTTTGGCATGAGGGTTTGCTGTGACAATATTCTTTTACAGATCAGGACTCGCATGATTTTTTTTTCTTAACTGGAGTTTTTTTGCATGGCTTAGAAAAGATTTTCTGTGAACAGAATTGCGTAATGAAGAAAAATTATCTTATTTCGCTAAATCTTTAGACATCACCAAAATTACAGCAAAATGGTGAAAATAGTCACCTTGTCTTATGCATCTACAAAAAGGGGATAATTATTCAAACCCTCTCCTCCTTTTATTTTGAAGTGAAATGTGACAATACTGCTGTATTTAGTCACCTATTATTTTTGATCCATAAGCACAAATCCCTATCAGCATTTTCTGAACAGAAAATATATTTCTGCAGCATACGGGAAAGATGAGTATGCATGCAAACACATCTCCAGACACACACACAAACACAAATACTCCCTGTACACCAAGCAGTCCCAGATCCGTGTCCATCGGCTCCCTCTACTGGCAAGAGCTGCCACTTTCCTCTTCCAAAAAATAAGTAAATTTTTGCTGGCTTTATAACTTTTGACCAGTGTATAAAATGACAGTTTTAGTCTCATTAGGCCACTTTGAAAGGTGGGGTGAGAAGACATAATAACAGTAAATTCCTCCAAAAAGGCAACTAAGAACATGAACACTGCAATACATTGAGCCAAATCTTACCCAGCGACTGTGACCAGCTGCTTTGCAGTGCACATTTGCAACTTAGAATCTAAGGAGCTTCTTAGCAAATTCCATATAAACATAGAATAAATATCTAGTATTTCTTTTAATCATAGCTCGCATACTAACGTTCATGGAAATTAAAATAGGCTCTATTTGCTTTTTGCTTCATGCAAACTTTCAGATATTCTTATTAAAGCCAGCCTTAAAATAAATAATTTAAGATTTGTGAAATAGCACATTGCATTTCATTTTAAATATTTATGGAATTCTCTATAAAAGAAAATCACTACTTGCATTTTACTCTGAAACTTGAAAGGCGAGAGGCTGGATATGCATGAGGGAGCCTGAAGGGCTGGCAAAGCTGCTCCAGCCCTATCGTCTGCCTGGCTTTACTTTCTCTTGGATCTAAGGGATTAACCGAAAAAAACTGGAAGAGGTGACTGGTCTACTACATTTTCGGCTAGATGAATTACAGAGACAGGGCCATTACTTACTCCACCTTCACCGTTTAACAGAATAAATTCTTATGACCTGTCTTGCATTTCAAACCTAAGAGTTGTTGATCTATTGGATTTTTTTTACAGCTGTCATCACAGCATTTCATGGAAATGCTGTATTACTCTAAAGTAATGCTAACACTATTTCCATAAATGTGAGCATCCAATAAACTCCCTTTTATAGGCAGGAAAAGTTTGGGAAAGGAACTTCAATGAGCACACTACATGCATAATAGCCTCCTTTAACAATTCCCATTCCCTCTTCTCCTCTGAGCTCAGCTGCTAGCACCATGAGGCATAGTATGAAGGTGGGAGGAGCCCTGTTTGCTGCGGTGCCCTGCCAGGGTCTCCACAGACATAACCACAACCCACTACGCCAACAGAATCACTGGTTAAAGTGGCACAAAACTGCAGCCAAAAATCAGAAAGGACAGGGAGTTTTCACAACAGATCATTACAAGCTACTGCTGTTTGAGGAGAAGCCCTGCAGCCCACAGCCTCCTTAGCAGTCCCATGCAGCAATCGCTTACTTCAAGACAGATGCATGAAAAAGAGGACCATTCAAGTTTCTCGAGCAAAACTAAATCAAACTTCCACAGTCGAAAAAGTGCAGCCACTATGCGCTTCAAACAAGGTGAGAGTGAGTCCAAGAAGCTGTTTGTGCTTGTGTGGTGATGTAAGTGTGAGGGAGGCCTTCTCATGCAGAGAGGCGTTCCCATAAGAAAGACCAACAAACCAGATTTCTGAAGACACTTCATCCTAGAGGTGAAGACTTGTAACTATTCACCAACCGAAGGCATTACAAAGTATGTCCAATGGAGCGACATCTTGCTTTGTCCCAATAGGCTGTGTGTGTCAGATTGACTGTAGGAGGACGGCCAACAGCCACATCTGGAAATGCACGGGCTGGCTGACTGCTAAACACTTGATGAACA
The DNA here is from genome assembly GCA_013396935.1 of Baryphthengus martii. Taxonomy (NCBI): domain Eukaryota; kingdom Metazoa; phylum Chordata; class Aves; order Coraciiformes; family Momotidae; genus Baryphthengus; species Baryphthengus martii. Next base: position 440,464 of record VWZK01008982.1, on the reverse strand, counting down.
CAAACCCCTTTGGCTATCTGGCACTGCCACCAGACCACCATGTAGCGAAGCATTCAACTCCCTATCGAGGGCACAAACCTGTGACAGACAGATGCTGACAAGAGACTATGACTACAACTACAAAGCTACGTGTGCACTGCAATGCTGCTGTTAACACCTCACCATCCCAAAAGCCTTTTCTTCAAAGTTAAGAGAAGATTTCAGAGCTCCTTTTCCCTTCTTTAGGACCACTCTGGACTCGTAAGATACACTAAGTAGCATACCTAGGTCTAGCATACTTGCTTTGGCTTTTGAGTGTATAGTGGCATATTTTATTTTCGAAGGGAGGATGGAAAATGACCTTTTAATTATTAAGTAAAAACAGACTCTATCTAATCATAGGAGTACAGGAGCTGGACCCATTTAAGAGAGTTCTGTAAGCATCTACATATTAGAAGACAAATTTTGAGGCAGCAACAGAGGTACGTAGGAACAGAGTCTTTAAGAAGGTACTGAAACCGATGTTACGGCTATTTTCAGTAGGTTGCTTTAAAGCTCTCTTTCAGTGTTTCCCAAAATATCTTTCTAAAAAAATTATTTTAGATGCTAAAGTAATTACACAGTTGACAACTCCACAAGCCTCTACTATGATCACAAACACACAACTACTACCTTCATATTGTCTTATAGCTAAACAGACAAGTATTCATTTGTACACTTGGTGATCCGCACACATAGTAAAAATTGTATCTAGATGTAAATATTATCAACTTCTTCAAATCATAAGCCTGACACTGCAACCATTATTTAAATAAGCATTAAAAAACTGGGGTTCTTTTGCTTATTACTTTGGTCCCAGAAATACACTCAATTTTTATTTAAGTTCTCTGAACACTGCATGCTTCTTCATAAAGGCCTTTATCAGAAAAATCTCAAAAGAACTGGATTTTACACAATGCTGTTATCCCAGAAGGCTTTATGTATAAAATAAAAACTAGAAGCACTGGCATGGTGATTATTCAGGCAAATGTGGCACACATGCATGATCAATAACAGTTTCCACAGCTTTTTTTCCTCTTTCTTTTGAGAGAAAGGAAGTATTGGCTACAATACTGAGGTTATTTTCATATTTCTTTCAGAAAATACAAAGGGCTCCTGAATTTCTATGCAGACAGATGCCACAGGTCGGTAACAGGAACTCTCATTTACCATAACAAAAAGATGGATCTCCTTGTAGAAAGCATGACTGTAATATTTCATTACTGCCTTAGCAATATAGTAACAACCCAAATCATCCTAAAAGCAAGGATTTTAAAACATGCTGCAGAGAAACTTTAATAAGGTGAGGGAATTCCTAAGATACACCAAGGTAACTGCATGCAAGTTTTGCACTAATACAGGTTAAACGCTGAAGATACAGAAAAGCAAAATACATTTCTTAAATTCTGTAGGCAGAGGGCAGCATGCTCCAGCCATCAGCTCTGTGTCAGCGCTGCCTGCCGTGTATAATTAACATTTCCCTCTCACGAAGAGAACATCATCTTTGTGTAATGGTGACTCTGAAACCTGATGATATTTAGTCATTTTAAAAAAAAAGGAAGATGACTACATACGTGTTTATGATTTCAAAATATGCTTTTTATTACTGATGGCATCTCTGTGTAGCATAAAAGAAGTCAGGTTGTGGTCCTAGTAAATGTTAATCAAGTCAATAGAAACTGCTCCGAAACATCACTGCAGCTTTGTGGAAGGAACACATAGGAGAGATGAAAACCAAAATGTAGGGAAACCAGAACATACATTATAAATAACTACTTGTCTCATCAAGTTCAGCCACCTTTTAAATCCAAGAAATAGAGTGTCAAAATGATTTAGATTAACCAAAAAAAGTCTGAAGACTTTAATCTTAAGCAGATCATTTTTTAAATTGACTATAAGGCTGCCTGCAAGAGTTTGACATTTACATATAATGATAATTCATATTAGGCAGCAATTACCATGGACTTATCTTTAATTATAATTGATAATGCAAAAAAAGCCTATGGTCCTAACTGAAGAATGTAATTAAGTCTGAGGAGTTGAGGGGGAAGAGAAGAGACATAAACATTGATTTTGAAATCAAAAGATTGGCACTCTACACCAAAATTCCCTTCTTCTCTCTACTCATGTCAAAGAGCATAAGAAATCCATCCTCTCTAATGAAAACAAAATTATTAACCCTGTTTTGCCCTGTTTACTAATGATACAAAATGGTTTCTCATAAAGCTTTATCCACAATTTGAAAAGTCCACTTGCTCACAAAGAAGAGAAACCATTTTTATTTCGACGTATCAGCAGTATGAAATGCCCAAGGACTCTGAGTATCCCCAAGCAAGGAGAGGGTTGCTAATGAATAGACTGAAGGTGGAGGCGAGATCACCTGAGAGCCAAGAAACATCCCTAGTCTAAGTTGAATTCAAGGAGGTAATTTAGTAAGTAAAAACTATCCTAGGTTATATTATTAGATGCTAATAATTTAAAAATACACAGGCCGAAAGCTGTCAACCTTTCATGGGTATGCAAAGACTAGCCTTGAAAGCAACACCAGTAGACTACAACCTAGACTCCAAGTCCAAGAGTAAATTTAAAAGGTGATGACACAAAATGTTGGATTGACAACACACAGCTCACAACACCTCAAGTCTCTCCCTGGGACATAGACAACTTGGTCACAAGGACTTGAAAGAAGTTCACTTACCTTTTCAAATAAGTCAGTTATATGCAGCAAGAAATGCTGGCATTGAAAAAAAAAAAAAGTTATGCACAGGCAGCATGGAGTGAACTTTTAACATTTCAGGCCATGCCATTCCCCTTGGGACTGACTAAAGCTGACAGTCCATCAGCTTGACCTTCCCTGCACAAGCACTCCCTAGGAACTGGAGTTTGAAAGTTCAAGTTTTACATTTCATATTGGCTGGTACTGGAACAGCCCCAGCACTAAAGTTCAGCATCTCCACTGAGACCCCACTCAGGTGGGCTCATGGCCACAGCCTCTCCCAAGGGATGTGGAGAAAGCCAAAGGTGATCACACCGAAGTCACTCACCTTCTAAGCATACTAATACATTCTCTGGAGAAGCAGAGAGCAGCAGACTGACTGCCTGGTAGAAGACAAGAGATGGAGATTCCTAAGGGAAGAATTTCCACAGAAGTCTCACCTTTGAGATTAGAAGACAGCACTCCTAAACAAGCAAGACCTTCAGCCTGTCTTTGCTTCTTCTGCATCAAAGAATCATGAGAATTCCCATAACACAAAGCATTAGCTCTGTACAGCAAACAGCTCTCATCCACATCATCTTTGGTTCAGCTATGCCTGAAGCTGAGGGACAGATCCTTCTCAGTTAAATGCTTGGGATAAACACTTAGATTCATGTGAAAATGGGACTACAACTCTGCAGATTATAATCTGAAGAATTCTGAACTATGAGTGAAAAAGAAAAATTCTGTGCAACGCTATAGATTTTTCTTAGAAAAATACTTGCATTATCATTAGCTATAATAAACTACATTGGTAAACAGTGAACATCTCAAGGACAGCCTATGCAGCAGAATATATTTGTCAACTGATATATAATACAAGCTTGTATTCTGAATTGGACTATAAGAATGACATCACAGGGAACCTGTGTTTAGTGTTTCTCCATTTGTATCTCAAATATTATAGGTTTCCTTTGTTTTCTAGGTGAAGGCATCAGGCTTTCCCCTCTTCCATTTCATCTCATACAGTTTGTACAAAGACTGCAGAGCACATGAAATGATGCTCAACCTCTCTGCAGTCAGAGGGCTTGTGCAGCTCTCCCTGGCTAGGATGGAGAGAACAATGCTTGTTAGCTGGAAAGTACTGGTCCGTGTTATATTGGTTTACTGATGTTTGCAGAAAGTTCACTTCAAAAGAATGCAGTACCTCTGGGTGAAAACAAGAGGAATTACACAGCCCGTCAGGAAGACCTGCTGTGTAAGGAAACTCACCTGCCACTTCCATTTTGTGCATGGTCAAATGCCACCTGCATGCAAAGAACAACGGAGTCCTTGCTTGAAACCCTTCCACTGATTCCATTCCCCCACCTCAGTAAACTCTGCCTAGCTCCTGAAACAAACTGCCATTCACTACCCAGAAAGCAACACCAAGTTTCCTCCACAGACCACAAGCATTCCAGTGGGACCTCGCTCACATCATTAACCCAAGCAACAACACTCTGTACAACTGCAGTCTGTCACCAGCCCAGAGATTTAAAAAAGAGAACTAAGCTGTGTGCTATTAAAGAAAAGGAGATGCTTAGAGTAAACACAACCAGTCTCCCTTGTGCTTTTTTCCTTCCCTCTTACATGCATTGTGCGCAGTGAGGGCTCTCTGCTTCTACCCCTCCCAGCATCAGCAGATGTCTTAGTCCTATGTGATTCCACATGCACCAGCAATATCAAGAGGTTTTGAACCAAACCCCAGTGCTCTGACAGGTGAAAGGAATATTTATTTTTTTTTCTTTTGAAAGCACAATTGCAATGACTTCAGTCACACCTGGTTCAGAAGCACCTCTTTAGTTCAGGAAACAGATATCTAAAATATTCACCCTTATGCTCTGTTACAGAACAGAACTGTTACTGTAATTTGCTACTAGTTAGTAGTCATCTCAGGACTACAAAATGTGCCACAGATATTTCATACACAGCAAGGTGTTGCTTGGAACAGAATAAGAAATTCTGCAAATAGAGCAAATACTGAAGGAGTAGACCTTATATCAATACTGGGGGAAAATGTGCGTAGATGTTATACGTTAGGTACATCGATTCTCATTCTGACTTGTTAAATTATTAGTCGCTCCAGTTCTTTCTTTCTAGATGCATTTTTAACTTTTTTTTTTCCCCTGTACATTATTCACTTTATTAATAACTACCACAATGTATTGTAATGCCATACAGGAGTTTCAACATTTGATAAACTATCGTTCCAGTTTAAGAAGGAAAGATCTTCTGAGATATGAGACACAACAGAATTAAAAACCCCAGGAAGTTGCTTAATCCATAGCCAATTAATATCATCAAAGGCTCAACACTTATCAGATGACAGTTTTCCATGCATCTTATAGCAGAACTGAGGTGTGCAAAACTGCTGTGCTTGCCATGCTGCTTTGCAAAGCAGGGACTTGCACACAGGATTGAAAACACGTCAGCTGCACACTTTTCATCGGGCATCACCAGTCCCTGCAGCAACAGGGGTCACCTGACAGGCTGACCAGTGACAAAGCTGGCAGCTTGCTGACCTTACATTCATAGCTGTGGCCCATGGCTCTGGCAGATGATGCCCGAGTCTTGCAGAACAAAACAGAGATTGGAAAAAAGCAGCGCTCTTCTCCAAGAAAGTGCATCAGACTACCTAAGGACAACCGTGGTGAAAAACTGCTCTCTGACCAAGCAGCTCTTTAGAACATGAACAGTATGGCAATTTTGGGGAAACTGAGTTGTCATTTTTCCTACAAGATGAGGAAACAATACTGAAAGAGTAGCTGGAATGAAATAGGCGTCTGAAGGGAGTATAAATGGCAAGGCAAAGGCCAGGACTGGCTCCTCTGAAAGAAGAGGAAAAGGTAGCATGGCATCAACTTGTGGGAGAGCCTGGAAGGCAAACTCTTGCTGGCATCCTAATTAGGGGTTGTTTAAATTGTAAAGTTATGAGCAGTGCTATTAATTCCAGTGGGGGAGAAGTAGTAGGAGTAGCAGGGTTGAATTACAAATTTAAACTCTGTTGCTAAGAAAATAGTCAAACCCCAAAGCTCTTCTAAGTTTTTCCATGAATTGTACAACTCTTTGAAGTACTTCTCATTTTGCTCAGCTTCATAGTCAGTCATTTCAGATGGTGCTAATTCTGCTTCTTCTTGAATTTAGTCCAGCGGATCTGGAAATTCTGTTATCATGATTTGAGTAGTGGAATGTTTGGTGAACTGACAAGTCCAAAAAGAAGAGAGAGTTCCTACATTCAAGCAAAAAAAAAATAAAAAAATAAATTCCTTCATCCATCTCTCACATCACATATTATAAAACAATACTCCCTTCTGGTTCCGTGTTCAGTTTGCCTATCTCTTTCCTAGTGCAATACCCAAATATTGCAGGCAGCATCCACAGTGGCTTCACCTAGGGCATATAGTCTTTATAAAACTCAATGAGTTTTGCGCTCTGCGCAATGGCATCACACCACTAAGATGCTTAATTTGTCATCCACTAAAAATGAACATTGATTCTGCTCTGCAGCACAGCTGCTTAGCTTATTATTTCCTGTTTTACATTAGTACATTTGATTTTTCCTTCCCAGCTGTGGCTTCCACTGAATACTATCTTACTCATTTCAGACCCTTATTCTAATTTATCCAGAAGATCTTACAGTTTGATCCCATCCCATCTTCAAGATGTTCAAAATTCCTTTCAGTTGAGTGTCATCCACTATGTTCATAAGTATTTTGAAATTCATTATGCAAACCATAAAAGAAATATTGAAGAGAACAGGGCATGTGACAGAGCTCTTCAGAAAAATGCCTCCCACCACTCGGACTTATCAAGTCATCGAAAGACAAAACATTTGCAGCATCCTTTCAACCACTACAGAAGTCACTTTATAGAGACCACATTTAGACTACTTTTCTGGTTTATATAGTACAATGTCAAGTGAATTACTGTCAAAAGCCTCAGTGAAGTCAGAATGAATCACGTCTGGTACTTCTTTCTTAGCCTTTCTGCAAGTTACTCCATCAAAGTTGGAAACTGGACTAGCTCCATGTAATTTGTTCTTGACAAATCCATTTGGGTGTTCTCTTGCCACTTGTTAAGTACTTGCAAATTATTTAATAATTTATTCTGGTTTTTTTCAATATCTGGTCTATAATTATCAATAACTTCTCTTTTCTTGTTAGAGACCTCATCCATCTCTGCCCATCCTTAGTCTTCTCAGACCCTCTCTTAAGAAATACAGCAGTAATGATTAAAAGATTGCTTTAGTTAATTCCTTAAGTACTCTGAAGTAAATTCCAACCGATGCTCCTGACTTGAAACCACCTACACCTTTAGCCTCTTCTTCATTCTTCAGTTTCCTTCCTAGAAAGCCCTGAGCACTGACCACATAAAGCTACTCCCTTCCATTTCTCTCCTTCCCACTCCAGTACTCCTTTGCTTCAAGTAAAAAAGCTTTTTCATGATGATAGATTGTGTCTTACCATAAACACTGGTTTTCATTTTGAAAAAAGCCAACGTAACAGCTGGGTGGGGCTGCTGACACACTCTACCTTGCTCAACTATGAAGACATTTTGTGGAAATGCCACAAAGACACCTCAGTGGTTGGGAAGGCAGAGAGATGTTCCTTCTCCCGGGAGCCGGCTGAAGCCAGCCATTCCAGACTGGGAGAAATTTCTCCCCAGGGAAGGGCAGTGGTCACAATGCTTCTGCCTTTCCATGAAGGGAGGGGACAGGCAGCTGAATCAGCACATCATCCACTTCCCTGACCAGGCACTTCTGCAGATGTCTGTGTGCTTCTGGAAGGGCCCTGAGGGATGCATCCAGTCCCTGGCTGTATAAACTCAGCATTGAGATGGCAACAGAAACAACATTCACATTTCAAAAGCAATGTTACAGGTTGAGCACAGTGTTATCTTTGCTGTTAAATCAGTACCAAGATTATGTGAAAACCGAATTGCATAGCCCTTCTGCAGATGCTAGGGAGAGTCAGGAAAAAAATGTAGTAAGTGGAGCTAGAGCTGTGTGAAATTGGTGTAAGGGATTGAAGAACTGACCCAGCAGCCTTGTACTCACAGCCCTTGTTGTGCCAGCATCACACCACTGTGGTGAAGAAAACCTCATTCTGCGAGTCCTTTCTAGTGGTAGGAAACCAAATAGCAGTCTAACATTACTAGCAGTGATTTTCATAAAAGCCCGTTAAAATAGGAAATTTTGTATTGTTTCAGTGCATTCATTCATGAGTATGGGATGTATGAATGCTCAGACTGCTGAATGGGGGACAAGAGATGCAGCTTCCTCTCAAGTGAGAGATAATGAGATTGAAATAAAAGAAAAAAAATAGATATTCAAATTATACATGTCCCGATTCAGCTGAGCTCTAGTACCCAATATATATAAAGCTCTTTTTCTTTTGAGCTAAGCAACCATTTTAACTCTTTAGCAGTCGCAAAAAGCTGTTTCGCCAAGGTACATCTCTGACGAGTTTAGAGGAGCTGCTGCCCGTTGCCTGATCTTGGATTTCTGAGGCAGAAGCAGAGCTAAACACAGAAAAGCATCACTTACATAAAATAGTCCTATAAGGAGACCACCTGCTATTTATGCCTGGCAAAGAGGAAAAGCCACGCTGCAGGTGCAGAGAGACGACACTGATTTGTGACAAACCTTCAACAGCCACTGGAAAGCCACAGCACAGTAATGGGTGTTTTATCAGCTCTTTGGACAGAAGACAAAGCAAATGATGAGGTGATGACCTATACGCCAGCTCAAGAGCAATTAGCATGGGAACTGCAGCACTTTCATCATTTTAGTAAAATGGACTGGAGAATGTTCATATGAAATAGAAGTCTGCAGTGCTGGTTAAGTCCTTTCAGGCTGGGTGGTATGAAAGAGGAAGAGGAAAGAACAGAACTAATATGAATGGGAAATTATTATTCCACAAGCAATAATGATAGTCTAAGATCCTAAAACACAGTGCGATAGAACCTCTCATTTATTTTTGAAGCATATTCTCATTACCACACTCTAGGCTGTATCAGCATTTTCATTTTTATCTATTTCCAGGAGATTATAACTCAACTCTAAAAATGTATTTGTCATTAAAACCAGCACACAAGCCTCAGCCTGAAAGAAGCTTTTAATTTCTGTCAAATAATTTGTCTGAATGAAATAGTAATAATAAAATATGATAAAATTTAGAACTCTCCAACTGTATTTGCTCTAAGGCCTTACATTTAAGTGTAGTGTGCTACTGTTACACTCATAAACAACTGATTCAATATTTTCCTTTTGTAACGAAACATTTCTTGTGATTTGTTTACTTTCTTCCTCTGTTTCCACCCTGCACACTTCCTTTCTTTTCATGCCACATCTTTTCCTGTGCAAATTCAGCAAGCATTTCTCATTTTTTCTTTCCAGTTCTTTACATCATGCTCACTTACTTCCAAAATACACTCTCTTTTCTCTTTTTCTCCTTCAAATCATACACATCTCATACTGCACAGATCTGTTCCCTAAATCTATCCTGTGTGCGCCTCATTCATCACAATGGCCAAACTAAAACTAGCATGCAGAGGCAAAAATACCCCTTGTAGTATTAACAGCAAGAAGAAAATATCTTCTGTCACAGCCATTGAAAAGGAATTGCTCCCCTCCATCTCTCTTGAGACATGGAGATGAGCACTGCACAGGTTGCAGGAGCCCTGCCCCTGTGCCCAGCATGACTTAGGTACGAGGACATTTCTCAATTTTTTGCAAAGGTAAAATGCGGAAAGGGTAAATTCACGTTTCTATCTGATTGGAGATTTCATGATGGGATATTCAGTTAGAAAACATTTCTCTGGCAAAACTGAAGCACCACACCTTGGATGACCTCTGATGTCAAGCATAGCATAGGCTTTCGCAGTCCAGACAGCCAACTGTCTTGAGTGTTTTTGCTATCTCTGACCTCAGTACAGCCCTTAAGACCCAGACATCTCCACATAATTCATGGCTTTAGACACCACTGCGTTATAAAATACTAAACAATTACCAATTAAAACACTGGGCCTTTCAGTTGGCATCTCTTTTCTTTGGGGATATTTCACTTTTAATTCTCATTTGGAAAGCTTGGCCGTAAGTGGAAACAGAACTCTTAGAGCACCCCATACGAATGACACAAGAGGTTGGTCAGAGGTTATTTTAGGAAGCTCACCTGAAAGTCTATGCCTACCTTAAAATAACCAAACAGTTGAATATTTATTTTTTAAGCACTAAGGCTAGATTATAGAAACAAACCTTCTAGCTAAAAACAGAAGCAAGAAAACACAATTCTTAGGAGTAATGTCCCAGAACAGCTATCTGTCATCCTGCTGACAATAGGAGCGCACAGTCTATTTACTTTTTTACAAGTTTGGTGGATGTGCTGTGAGTCAACTCAGTATCACGTAGATTGAAACTATTGCCACACATCATAAACCAAATCTCATCTTACTGTTAGACCTTGGGAAAAAAAAGTATTTCTCTTCCAGTCATACATTTGCTGAAATACACAGACTGAATACAGCTCCAAATCTGGTGCATGGCAGCTTTCGGACAACTCTTCAGGTGCCACTGTACCAACTCCTATGAAGAGTTCTTGCAGTACACACAAAATGTGTGCTTATTCCTCATCTACAATGAGCTTACTACTGTTCTTCCCTCCCTGCAAAAGATATTAAGGTTCTGAGGTGCAATTTAAATGCCCAGACTGTTCCAGCCATTGTGGTCTCTAAGCTCTGTCACTTTGTGCCCATTTTGACTCCATGGTTCTCGTCCCATCCCCATCTCTCACTTATGCATCTTTTGCATCCTTTCTGCATTTCTCATCTCTCTGAAGACATACTATTCCTATACAACCCTCCTCGCTCCAATTTCTGAAGTTTGTTTAATTTTTCTCTTACTGCTCTATGTTAAAAGCAAATGAGTAAGATTCTCTAGCTGATAAAGAGCTGAGCTCCATTCCTGCATCCACTACAGCTGTGTGACCCTTAGCAAATCACTTAGGGAGAGCTCCAAGACATAACGATATATATTATGTTTAGAAAAATCATTCAGCCCGCTCCTGACAGCTACATTTCTCGTGGGCTCTTTGCCCACAATCCCATGAGGTCCTCACCAAACAATGAGGGTAGCTCCTAGTGGTAGACCCCCAGCCCAACTTGTACAATCCAGGGTACCGCAAGCATTGCCAAACCAGTTCTCAGAAAAGAGAGCCAAAATTCATGACGGTCAGTTCTGGGAAGCTACACCAGAAGGCTGAGTACACTTGATGAAACTATACACCTACCACCATTTAAAATCATTAATGATTACTAACCACAACAGCTAAGAAACCAAATTATGTTTCAAAACTATTATGCTGAGAAAACTGGGAGTGTAGCACCAAAGAGCCTATGGTGCTATGCAAGACAAGAAGCAGCAAACAGATACATGGAGATGGGCAGAAAAGGACGCGGAAACAATCAGACAACTCTGGTCCAAGCATGTCCGTGGCCCAAACGTGCTGGAAAGCTCACCAACAATTAAACCATCTCATCATGTATACTGCCTTACAGAAGTGAAATACAGTCCGGCTTAATAACACATTTTTACTTTCTTCCTTACAAGATGTAGATAAATAATTTAAGCATTTGGCGAATTACATAATAAATACAATTGAAAAACTATTCTAGAGTTCTGGATCAGATACATTTCTATCTGCAAACTCGTCCAGCCTCCTGCATCCCTGTAAGAGGGTACTCAGTGTTGTCTTATGTTTTCTAAAGAATTAAATTGTTTGTTGTGTATCAGGAAGCAAATGTTTTTTAAAAAGGCATTTAAGTTTTTCATACTTCTGTAGCTGAGCATAACTAACTGAAAAAATACCCATTTTTTTAAGAGATCGAGTTTGTATGTATTTTTCCCTTTTTGGTTTTCCAAAATTAAGATACACGATCAATGAAGCTCACTTTTGCAAAAAGAGGAGACAGAAACTCAGTTAAAACTTTATTTACACAGATCAAGCACTTTGAAAAAATGAAGCAGAATTTAGATATTTGCAGTTACACTAAAAAAAGCCCACCCTGAACTAGATGCCTTAAAAAAGGAATTGAATAAATTCTATGGTAAAATATAACACAGATATATAAAAGATCTCCAGCAGTGTCTGCTATGAAAACTCTAATTTTTAAAGTGTTGAAAACCACCATAATATGCCTAGTTAGTTCTCCTGATCTGATAGTGAAATAAAAACCAGTAAAGTAATAATATTTTTTTAGATGACTGACAGGATATTAAAAGAAAAAAAATCAATTTAATGTTTTCATGAAGGTGACCAGGGTATTTGGGAAACAGGCTGAATTTTGAATAAAACAAGTACATTACAAGCAGCTGTGAGAAGAGGGGGGAAAAGACACATTATGTGAAGAATAAACAAGAAAGATTTTTTTTTTGACAACTGTGAAAAAGGATCAAAAATTCAAAACTAAATACGCATTATCACAAATCTAAGAAAAGTTGCTATGTGTAAGGAGTTCAGTAAGCATAACCAGGAACATTTTGGAACTATTCATAGAAACTGTAAATCTCAAAATAATAAAACCTTTGAATTAAAAAGAGGTTTTTTAAGTATCACACACAGGATTTCTTTTTTTTTTTTTTTAATGGGCAAAGTGTGTAAGAGTCCAGATTGGAGAGGGAGGTGAGGAAGGGTGGGTGAGCGGAACAGAAATCAAATTTTGGTTAATTATTACACCAGAAAATAAGAATATGAGAATATACAATTCTATTAATAGGATAGTCTTGCATATAGAAATTGTATACACATAGTCTATGCTTATGCCATTTGTACTGACGCAGTAGCTGTTCAAACTAAACAAACCCACTAAAATGGAAGAGGGGGGAGGAAACCTGAGGTGACCTCAAATTTAACTTCTGCTGAATTGAGAAGGGGAATTGACACTAGCTAGAGATAAAGCAGATATCATAAAATGTACATCAACTTTTGGCCTAGTAATAAAGTTTCTTACTATGAATAATAGGAATACAACAGAATCTTTTAATTAGCAAGCACATGCAATGCTAAAGGAAGGATCTAGAAAAGCTTCTGTTGAGTGTAGGACCAAGGAAAACCATGAATCAGAGAGAATCTGTAGAAAGCATAGTGAAAACTGAAGAAATGTACAAGATAAAACATGCTAGAGTTCACATTTATTTTCTAAAAAAAAAAAAGTGGACTTTTCCATATATTTTTCCTTGTCAAGGCAGATCTGGATGCAAGCTATTATCTGGACACAAAAAATGTACCATGGCAGCTTTTCCAAACAGCATGAGTTATGAACCAGAATCCCTTAGTCAACAGCTGTGGGGTAACCCAAAACCAGGGAATGTATTCAAATATAAAAGCATATATATACAAACAGTACATTAACAACAGTAAAAATAATTACTAATACATTTTAGCATAGTGAAATATCAAGTAGTAGAAAAAACAAACTATAAGGCCAAGCACAGGCCTGGTGCAATGAGCATGACACTCACTGTGATTATAGAAACAAACGCATTTATTTCAAGTCTGAATTTGGTATCTACACAACCTCTTTTTTCTTGGAGAAACAAATAACATCAACACTGCATTAAGAGTTATGAGACATTCAAACCTAAAAGCAAATGAACTGTGGTATTTATATCACAGTGAATAAGGAAAACGACAAAGAATAGGGACAGTAAAGTATATTTCATATTTGAAATGCCAGGCTAGAAAAGGAACAGTAAAAACCAAACCAAAACAAAAAAAAAACAAAGAAAAACAAACACCAACATCTTCAATATTATTTGATCTTTGTTGTATTTTTGAAGTTTCTGTGAGACTGTCAGTGTAAAACTGCGTATAACCAAAAACCTCAACTTATCATCAATTTTGTAAGCTAAATTTCTGCTGTGCCTCACTGAAAGCTTTTTTTAATATCCTTAATTGTTATCACAGTTATTGTTCGGTAAAATGAGGCTTTTAAATACTTTATCATTTGTCTCAACATGTTGCTAAGCCTAAAATGATTTTCAGTTGCTTAGATTAAATGACTTTCTACTCGGCTGAAATACAACAAATAAAAGATAAAATGTCTTATCACTGTGGGCTTTTTACAACTGCTTCAAGAAAATAAGCTTTGTGTTCAAGTCATGTTTAACTTTGCTTTATGCACAGCTGACGTCTACAATGACACTTCGGTGCCAGAAGATTGGTTAGCCAAAATAGTAAGTTAGTAGTTCAGTATTTCCTTCTTCATAAACACCATCTTCCCTTTTAACTACTGGTCCCCATATTATCTTCAGAAAAATCCAATCACTAGTGAATTTTGTTCCAAAAATTAATTGATCAGGAGGTTATTGGTGCATTACAAAAACCTACCAAAACTCTGAAGACAGCATTAAATGCACCATCCACCCTACATCTTCATATCTTCTACACACATCACAATTGTTACAGGACCATACGGGAAGCAGTAGAAATTGTCAGCTCTTTTT